>QNUK01000384.1:495000-655000 GCA_013621035.1 Clarias magur | reverse complement strand
TCGAGTCCCGGACCTCACATCCGTCAGCTTGTGAACCAGAAACTGATTGAAGTCCTTGTTTAAGGAGATCTCAGTTCTTACAAAGAAGGAGTTACTGTAGGAAGCTTCTAGATCAATCACACACAGCTGGTTTTAATGGAAACATGTTTACACAATGAATCATGTGATGTGAGCTAATGTATTAATAAGAATTTGTACATAGTGAAGAATTACATTGCAAACAATAGGTCGGCTAAATCAAAAGACTCTAAAAGATTTAAAGAAAAAAATTAATTATCCAAGTTTAAGTGTTTAAGCCTGTGATACACACTGTGATTTATTTTTCTTAACCAATAGTTAACCTGTTAATATCAAAATCCAAAATCAATTACTAATTGATGAGGAAACATTTTGTCACAGCTTTTGTTATAACAATTCCAGCAGCACAGCGCTTCAGGAATTAATGAAAAAAAATTTGGGAAAAAAACAACAACACTAAGGCTGTTGAAAATGTCTAAAAAAAAGTCTAATATTGTACATCACCTGAGCTGCAAGTGCCCCCTCTGCTGGTGTACAGCTATGTGTGCTAGAGAAATATTATGCAAAACAAACATTATCGGTTTATATTTTTTAATGAATGAATTAATTTCAATTCTTAACACCAATTACATCACATAATGAATGATTAATTATCCTTATTAAACATCCTTAGTGCACATGCACAATCATGTTTTAAGTGATATTTATTTACTGTATAATTAAAAATGGGTCATCTGTATACAAATATTTTACATCATCTAAATCGATCCATCAGTAAGTGTTCGTTGTCATGATGCTTCGGAGAGCGAGCTCATACTCAGCATCTCCGTTTGTCGTCGGTTTCTCCGGAACTTATTTCCTTTGCTCACCTTATTTCCGATTGTCAATGTGATGAGGCTCTGAGAAGAGAAGAAAGGAAACAACAATGCAGAATTAAAGACAAATAAACTTTGTTAGGGAGAACAAGCATTAGTCTCAACCTTGATCAAGTGATTTTATTTTATTTTTTAAATCAAACAGAAACTAACAGTAGATGCTGAACAGAAGAAACTGCAATAAATGAATAAACACAGTAATTGCAATCTGCTTCTTTTGCTTCTTTTTGATGAATAAAATGTAATGGTGTAAATGACACAATAGCCTAGGTGTTGTTTATGAGAGAATCTAATAAGTTTACTTTATACAGCATGTTTTCTAGTAGTGTTTTGCAATCTGACTGAATTTTCACCGTATTGTTCATGTTACAAAGAATTAAAAAAATAATACAAGCTACAAAAAAAAATATTTTCCTACATAATTTCCAATCTGAAGGGTTTTACAGATATAAATCACAAAATGTATTACATGAGAAAGAGAGAGAGAGCTATGAATATGAAAGTGTGTTTAAATCTTGGCTTAATGGTTACCACGGTCCTTGTCCACCTTGAACCTCCACCTTGTATCTTCTCCTCGTGCTTGGGGCTTCTTCCAAAGAAATGCAAATTAGGCTAATTGGCGTTCCCAAATTGCCCGTAGTGTGTAAATGAGTGTGTGTGTGTGTGTGTGTGTGCGCCCTGCGATGGATTGGCACCCAGGGTGTACTTCACCTCGTGCCCTATCTCTTCAGGCCCAGGATAAGGCGTGTGTAGATGGTGAGTGAGCGAGAGTGAGTTTCAATCTTTGCAGTGGCTAATTAACACTTAGAAATGAAATGGAAACAGCACCCCCTAGTGATGCTTTTGAGTATTGTTTTTCTCTGAATCCTCTCTGTCCTGGCCATTTTAGACTTTTCCTCCTACACAAACACACACTGACGTCATGGGTGGGGATGGGGGACCCGGGACCTGTAACCCACGAGATCTGTATCGGCTTTATCTGATTCAAGCTTTAATATCAGTAACAGTATAACAGTAGCGCAATGAGTCAGGGCTCAAAGTGTGAAGTTTTTGGGTGTCAATATTAGAAGTAACTATTAACTGGTTTTGGACATTAAAAGATTTTTTTCTCTCTCATTAAAAGATCTTTATCTACCTTTCTCTATGTTATATTTTTTTTCCTAAACATGAAGAAACCCATGTGCTTTTTATTACAAGTAATATTTATACAGAAAAAAAAATGTCTGAATAAACAATTTATGCTTATAAATAATTAATGCATGAAAGGCTCAGCAGTTGTGGTGCATTCATGTAGTAAGCTGTGTTCATTTGAGGCATTCATACCCATGCTTGTTCTCCGTCCACCAAAAATAAATTGAAACCCCACAGCTAACCAGGTTATTGCAACATGAAAGATGGCGCTTCTAGTTATCTGTATCTATATCAAGCTTATCCATCCAGCTTCATCTGCATTTAAATCTACAACATTTAAAGAGACACTATGAGCTTTGACATTCTGAGATCTTCCTTGGCACAAAGCAACGATGCTAAACATGAAACAGAACGAAATGTTAAACGATTTAAAATCATTTCGTAAAATGTCATTCAGAGGAAAAGTAAAGATACACTATTTTATAATTGTAATAGATTTGGGATTGTAACATTAATGCTAAGATCATCAGCCTGAAAAAAAAAAACTATGTAAATGGATTCAGTTTCTCGTCCAGAGAATGTCACTGAGCGAAAATTCAATTCAACTGAAATTAATTAAGTGCCACCCAAAGGTTAGTTTACAAATCAGATTCTTTTCGTTCAGACATTTGTTTTGTCCCGGAGTGCGTTCTTTAAATAAAATAGAGTTTATACATAAAGTTTGAAATATAAATTCACATCAAACAGCATAAGATAAAAAAATAAAGAAGATTCCATTTGACTCGCCATCGTGATTAAACTTGACCAAGCAGCACTTTTTAGATACTATACCATTTATTTATTTTATTTATTTATTGCCACAATAGCAAATGGAATTTTCACATTTTCTAAATATCACAAGGATTATTTTCTAACTGTAAATGTTTAAAGTCTTACATCTAAAAACGGAGTCTCACCTAGCCAAAGGTTTTTTTTTTTCTTATTTGTTTTAAGTGGTGGAGAAAACCCAACCATTAAAGGTGGTAGGCAAAGTGCAGAAATCCTGTACTTGATGAGAAAGTAGAGATTATGTAGGACAAACATTACTCAAGTAAAAGTACTTGTGTACTTGAGTTAAAGTGCAGAAGTACTGGCCTTTTTACTTAAGTATCAAAAGTATGGGGCTTGTATTAACTCATGTAATGTAACGCCATACAGAAATTTAGTTTGACTGTATGACGTGGTGAAGTAAAAGTAAAAAGTATCCTCTAATAAAACTTCTCAAGTAAAGTATACATGAAATATGTTACTACCTTCAAGGTTAAAGTATTATCTATTCTCATGGTTATTACTCTTTCAAATGTTCCTGAAACATGAAACTATACAGCTGTATAGAGATTCTAAGTTTCCATTTAGCACCTTTATTGCATTTTTTATGTTTGAAATGTATGATTTTCCTTTGTTAGTCAGGCAGCTGACCTGTCTGCATTGCACAGGTGGATGTAAAGATGTATGCCACATTGCTTCAGGGCAAACCTTAAACTCCTGAAACATTAAAACAGTAACTTTACACTGCAAAAAAATACAGTACGGCTGCTGTATAAAGCCAGAATGCATATTATGCTAGAAACCTGCCTTTGCTGTACAGCAATAAACAAACTAACTAAAAATAATCATTTTAAAAAGCTTTGTCCAGACAGCGTATATCAATATTAGATAGTACATCATGATGAAGTATGCCACGATATGCTTTCCTGAGAGCTTGCGATATAATTTTAGTAATTTTTGTACGTAAGTGCAAACTGAGTAGCCGATGTAAACATTTAGTATCTAAGTAAATCTTTAGTAAGTCTATTAATATACACATTTATTATTAATATTTTTGTTTAACATTGTTGTTGACAGTATATATGCAAAAAGAAAAACACAATGCACATCATTTCTCTTGAAAATTGCCTCAAAGATTAGAATTTTTTTTTTATATTTCTACCATCAGACAGTATTACAGTACCTGCGTGTCACCGCAAGATGGTGCTGTAGTCTAAAAGAAAAACATCTACCAGCTGTTGCATATTTGCACATGATGTAAATATCATGAATCTATGTTTAAACTTGGTTTTGTATTGTGCAAATGTGAACTCAATAAATCTTCAGATAAAGTCTTAAGATGTTGCCCATTATTTAATTATTAAACAATTTAACAACATTAATAGCAATGATAATTTGTCACTTAATGACTACATTGCTCTTCTGTGCAATGATTCTGCTTGTGGAATTTACAGGACTAATTAAAACAAACTATTAAAAAAAAACGATCCAGACTATATCGATCAATCAATCAATCAATACATAAATAAACAAATACTGTATAGTGTTACATAAAAACTGATTAGAAGGAAAATTATTGTGAGTGGATAAGTCCAGATCCATTTTGCATTATAAGCAGCCAAAATAAACTTTTATTATTAGTTGTAATAGTAGTAGTAGGAGGAGGAGGATACAAAGGGGGAGAAATGAAATTCTTAGCCATGTTATATATATAATAAATACTTTCTTTATGTAATAACTTATATATTTCTTTTCACCTGTTTAGCTCATGAATGTAAAAATATCATGTTTTTTTTTTTAGTTAAAAATACATTTTGTTTTACAGCAAATAGCATCAGATCATCATTAAATTAGTATAGCAGTAATGTACTCTGGGGAAGCCCTGACACACTATGACGTCATACTTCTTTCTTCAAAAGTGAGAGTGGCAGGATGATGAACGTGTGCTGACGCGTTTCCTATAAAAACTTGAACAGGTTGTGGTTGGAGTCGGTGAGTGAGCTTAGTGATGGGTGTGTGTGTGAGAGAGGGAGATGTTGTGTCACGTGACCTGGATGTGCGTGTGTAAGGGAGTGTGGTTTAAGGCAGAGCTTCAGTGTTGGTGGAAGGCGCAGGATGGCAGAACGCAGGACGCAGTGGAGATAAACACACACACACACACACACTTTGGAATATAATTTGGGATTTTCCAAACAAATGGATTTAGGACGATGATGTGGAAGTGAGAGCGGAGAGTGTGGATCAGGGATGGAGGAGGGTAAGATCTCGGTGTGGGTGTGCCGGGAGGAGAAGCTGGTGTCGGGGGTGACGAGGCGCACGAGCTGCGCGGATGTGGTGCGCGTGCTGCTGGCGGACCGGAGCTCTCCGGCGGTCGCGCGCTCCGCGCAGTCCTACTGCATCGTGGAGAAATGGCGCGGGTTCGAGCGCGTGCTGCCGAACCGCACGAAGATCCTGCGGCTGTGGACGGCGTGGGGCCGCGAGCAGGACAACGTGCGCTTCGTGCTGGTCAGGAACGACGCGTCGTTACCGGGCAGCGGGCCGCGCAGCGCCGAGGCGCGCGTCGTCGCCAGCAAGGAGAAATGCGACCCGGTGCCGCCGGTGGCCGCCGCGCCCTCCGAGGAGAAGCGGCGCCGCGTGGTCCGGAAGGCGTTCCGTAAGCTAGAAAAGATCCAGACCAAGACGAAGGAGGAGACGGGCACGGAGGAGTACGCGGAGAGGATGGAGACCCTGGTGCACCTCGTGCTCTCTCAGGACCACACCATCCGCCAGCAGACGCAGCGCATCCGGGAGCTGGACGGCGAGATCGAGACGCACGAGGCCAGGGTGCACACGGACCGCATGAGGCGACACGGGATCAACTACGTGCAGGACACTTACCTGGTGGACAGCGAGAGCGAGAGCGCGCCGCCGGAGCCGCTGGACGCGGACGCGATGGCGCGGTGCGACCAAGTGATCCGGCTGCAGGAGCAGCTCGCCGAGCATTACGCGCTCGTCGAGAGGCTCACGCGGGAAATCCAGCAGGAGCTCGACATGCGGTGGATGACGCGGCGCCGAGAAGGAGACGCCGAGGAGAAGAATGAGAACGAGGAGGAGGAGGAGGAGGAGGGAGAGGAGGAGGAGAGCGCGGCGCCGGAGAAAGACGCGCGGCTGCAAGGGGAGAGGATCAGGACGCAGCTGGACACGAGCTCGTACATCGGGCTGCGTTTGAACAGCGACCTGGAGGCGGTGCAGAGCGAGCTGGAGGCGAGCCTGGCGCTGTGGGAGGCCAAAGAACACGAGCTGAGGGACTTACTGGACAGCGTGGACTCGTGCGATGAAGACGCAGGAGACGGAGACGCGGTGTTCACGGACGACGCGCAGCCTCCACTCCCAGCATCCCAAGCACCACCGCCTCCACCTCCCTCTGTGGATCACAGTGACTGCTGGGTGGAGAGGGCGCGGGGACTTTCGAAATCTAACCCGAGCGGCAACGATGATGACTCGGACACTGGACTGAGCTCGATGCACAGCCAGGACTCGGATAACGCGGCAGTGTGTGAGTCGCTGGTTTGAGGCGCTCTTGTGGACAAGGACAAGAGTCCCGGGGCACGAGGCCCAGTGAGGAGACAGGAGGAAGGTAGAAGGGGTGTCAGATTCCAGCTGAACAGTACTGATGGGTAGGCGCGTGTCATCAAAGAGTCGGTTCTTTTAAGCATTTCTTTTTAAGAAAATTTAACAAATCAGTCCAATGTCAATGTTTAAAAGTTGAGGGAATTTCTCAGGCATGGGCGTGTAGGGCCAAGCGTGTAGGAGTTGCTTTTGAGTTGTTAGATCTTCTTAAAAACCAAAACTGATCTGATCTGCTTCTGACCCAAGGGCTTGGATGAACTCTACAAAGTCGGAGTTGTTATCTGTCATGAAACATGAAATTCACCTGCAGTTTTATGCAAAGGAGCGAAGCAATGTAGAGAGAATGTTAAACACGTACTCCGAGTTTGAGTTAGACCGGTAATATTATCGCACAATTAGGATTGTTATTTCAATATGTACAGCACAGTAGATCAAAGAATGTACAAAAGTTCAAAACTGTCCGTGTTTATCCTAAACGAACATAGTTTCACTAATTTAAATAGTTATTATATTTCAGGTGACTTTATTTATAGGTAAACTGTGATACTGTTGATGACGGTAGATTGTTTTTACTTCCATAAAAATCAATCAATCAGTTAAACACAGACCCAAAATTGACAGCTGTGGATCTTCTGGACAATTAAAAATTTTATACAGGTTGAACATGCACATTCACAACTGCATCAGGATAGCATCAAAGAAATGACATCAAAGTCATCACAAGCAGATTATTATAATACTGATGATGATGATGATGATGATGAAGATCTTGCCAGGATAGAAAGTGAAGGATTGAGAGCGTTACACTTAATTCAATTCAATTCAGTTCAATTCAATTTAATTCGATTCATATAGCACTTTTAACGATGATCATTGTTGCAAAGCAACATTCCAGAATCAAAAGAAAATGAGGGAAAGAATGCAAAAACCCGAGAATATATTTTCAATAATATAATAATATATTTATTTTAATTACTATAAAGCGCAGAAAATAAACATGCAATCTGTGTAGCTAGAAACTGTAACTGTAAAACGATGTAAGATTTAAAAAGTTCAAGGCATTAAACTGGATTGCTAAATTCTGAAATACACTGCATATCATATACACAAACACCGCTCTACAGAAAAAGTAAAATTTCAAATATACTGCAATGTAGTGCTTTCTAATACTATTGCATTATTTATACTACCGTAAACCTGAAACACTCACACTATCCAACAGACTGCTAACTATACACTGTAATAAACATCAGCTTAAAGCATCAGACGAATCAGAAGGCTGTACAGTAGTTCGATTCACTTGAATGGATTTGTTTGAAAGAACCGATTCAGTTTTCTTACCCATCGCTACTGATCAGTTGGTGCTCAGGGAAGAAATGTAACCATGGCTGATTCCCTATTCCCTACTCCCTATATAGGTGCACTACACAGGGGAAATGAGACACTTTTTCCAGGACTACACGGTTCCCAGACGAGTTCCTGTCTCACCGTATTAACACACTAAAGTAACCATGGTAGAACAAAGCAGTGCTCAGATCGAAGCTCTTGAAGATGTCGACACTTATGTAGCTTTTCACGCCGAACCACCTCTGATTTAATCAGTTGTAGCTTAACAGGATGATAAACGCTGTCGTGTAAAGTAACAAGCAAACAGCAAAACACAGGCGAAAGTGCTAACATGGCTTTGCTTTGGGCGTGCTGGGAATACAACAGTAATGTTAGTGTCGCTTTGCATCTGCTTTGACCGTCCGGTACAGAAACGTTTTCTGGAACGGATATAAAACCTGGTTGACGTTTCCACTGAGGCTTAAACAGTACGGACGGGAATCACCGGGGATCGGCCGATACGATGTTACCATGATTCTGAGGCTCTGATCCCATCTGTATCGCGATTCTACAAATATCAATAGGATATATAATTTTTTTTTTTTTTTAGATTTTGTCCCATTTTAAACTAACTTAGAATGCAACACATTAAGATGCACTGAATGCCAAAGTGTGACTAGTTTCGAGCACGCCCCCTGTAGGATTGTAGAAGAATGGCAACATTTCGCCATCTTAAATGCAAACTTAAAATGAAAGTTAAAATGATTATTGAAATGTAAAAATACTAAAATAAAAAAAAAAAACAAATTAGGAGACAACGTGCTGATACATGAATTGTCACTTAAACGAATAAATCACGGAATCAATTTCTACTAAATTGCTACTAAACAGTCCCTGTTTCACTTCATACAGTAGCATTGTAGCATCTCGTGAAATTACAAGCACATGTTTGGATCAAAGCTTTTCCGTATGACCTGGTTAACATTAAAAAATTTTTTTTTAAATTTTATTTATTTATTTCAAAGCAGTGCAGAAACGTTGCTGTTTTACGTCCACCCCCTGTGAGCTAATCAACTAACTGAGCTGTTTATTCGAGCAAACATCCTGGAAACTCTGACCCAGGACGCTGGTTCCTCTGGTGTCAAGCTTACGAATGTTTAATGGAAAAGGTTCCCAGTTCCTGAAAAGCTCCTGCAGGAAAACAGATGGTTTGTATACACTAGTATCTGACGACATGAGAGAATCCCGTGTGAAATGTGCACCGTCTATATGTGTGTGTACTGTTAAACTGCTAACACAGCTCACCTCTCAGTGAAGCCACAGTTACTCTTGTGCTACCTGCCAAATAGTTACTAATTAACTAACGAGTGTAAGATCTTGTCCAATGTCCTTAGAGCTTAGTTCTAATAGGCTGATGTGTAACTCACTGTTTCCTGTGTGTGTATATGATCTACAGAGAGAGAGAGAGACATGGTGAAGACTGCTGGACTGCTCTCGTAATGTCTGCGTCAATGAATTAGACTTATTTATTGTAGAAAAACACACACACACACACACACACACACACACAAACAATTGCACAGGATCTCTGTGTGAGATGTCTGTTTGTCACGTTGTGGAATTAAAAATGACATTCAGAGTGAAACCCAGAGTCGTGTTTTCTGTGTCGTGTGTATAGTGTTTGTTAGAAACCCTTGTTTTGACTCGTGTCTACGAAAGCAGCGAGACAGGAAGTGATGCGTAAGAGCTGCGAAAGAGCACCTTTGTGCAGGTTTTTCCCCGAACGCAGAGGATATGAGCTCGGTTGCAGACACTCAGGAATGCGACACAGCACGACATCTTTAATCCCCTTAATGCCTTCTCATTTTCTCGTCACGCCTTCTGACAAACACATTAAGATCAGCATCGGAGTCGCACGGCAGCTCGCCAAGGCACAACGTCGAGTCGTGAGCGTTATTCCACCTGTACGAGGTTATCTAATCAGACGATCACGTGGGAACAGCACCGTGTGGGAAAAAACAAACAAACAAAAAAACAAGTCATGCACAGACAAGGGCGAGAGCTTCAGGCAAACTTTAAGGTGGTTTGGGTGAGAGGCAGAAGATCAGAGATCAGGTCAGGGTCCGCTCCTGCCAGTCAAAAACGGCGATCTGGTGCTACTCATGGGGACAAATGTATTTGGGTGAGTCTGCGTTCATGATAGCACCAGATTCCCGTTCTCGGCTGGCAGGTGAGGAACCCGGTGTGATCTTCTGCTGTTGTAGCTCCTCCACCTTACAGTTTGATGTCTTGTGCAACGCTGAGATGCTTTTCTGCTCATCATAGTTGCAAAGAGTGATTACTTGACATATAATATATACTGTATACCTTCTCGTACTGTAGCTCAAACCAATCGGGCCGTTTTCCTCTAATCTCTCTTATCAAAAACTATCGTCACTCACTCACTATGTTTTTTTTGTTTGTTTTTTTTTTGCATTTTTTTAAATTTTGTGTTGTGGGTGAAAATTCCTAGACATCAGCAGTTTCTGAACATACAGTATGTACTGTACTACCATCCAACCTTGTATAAACAACCACTGTATGCCAGGGTTGTAAACACAGAGATCACATTCCCCCCCCCTCCCCCATTCTGTCCATTTCGATGTGAACATTAACTGAAGCTCTGGTATGCCACATGATTTGACGATTAGATAAATGCCAGTGTGAGCAAGTGTTCCTAATAAAGTGGCTATAAAATATATCAGTGCATATGCATAAAAAGTGTTATCCAATTCCCCAGTAACTCATTTAGTCTGATATTATTAGCTGAAAATTCTAATCAATAATAATAATTAAGAAATAAATGTGAAACTGATAAATATCTAAAGACTGATGAATGATGACAATATTAAGCCATAAGAGTGAAGACGTCTTGCACGTTTTCTAAGAATTCGATTTGATCCTGTAACAACATACAGTATGGAAAAACACTGTGCTTTAAATGATTCACAGAATATGAATATATAAAGGAACCTGACAGGATTTTATTAGTAAAGATTTTTTATTTGTTTATCCTTTAAAAAAAATAAAATTGTTATTGTATTTAAAGAGATGTTTGTATGAAGGCTATGTTCAGCTTATTACATGTTTTAGTCTTGACGTCATTATAAAGCTTCAGTATTGGTATCAGAAAACAAACAAAGAGGGACCGTTCGAGTCAAACCGGGACTTGAACAAAGTCGTAAAAGCGATCGACGTTCACAGAAGACTTCGAGCACAGTACGGTGATGAGACTCTTAGCCGCAGTGAAACATGCAAACAGTGCAAATGTTTTAAAGAAGGCGGAAGGCGGCTAAACTTGTCGCCAACTTGCAGGAGAGACGCATCGGTCTGTGGGAACTGTACACACACTCGTTCACCAACACCGCTTGCACGTTACAGGAACTCGGCTGGGAGTTATTACCACATAATGGTACTGTGGGATCCCGCGCCAAGCCATTTCCACATGTTTTGGTCATTATACAGTAGGAGTTCCTGGGAGGCCGGCGTTCCAGATGTGAATCAGGCAAGTCTGGCGAAAACCTTCTACCTTAATGGTATCCAAGCACTAGTGAAACACTATGATAAGTGCAATAGTGTCTTCTGTTATTCTGCACAATGAAAAGTCTCGGTTTGACTTGAACACCTTTCGTAATTATGCTAACTAGCTTTATATACCCCAAATGAATTATTCCACACGGGCCTTCATATAAATTCTGCAGTGTGCCAACAAATTTAACCCCAAATCCTCACAAATCTTTGAACTCAGGACACACGATTGAAAACAGCTATTAATCTGATCAAGGCTTTGATGTGATTTTATAGTGTTTGCGTTTCCCATCAGTATGTCATCATTTAGACGTTGCTCATACACGCATCACTTCCTCTGATCAAGCACCGACTCTGACTCAGCGGGCTCGTCCAAAACGCACATATTATCTGTCGTTAGCGGCGTTTCATTACGTTGCATCGTGTTGCCACTTTAAAGGCTTTGTGAGCGATGCGACTTTGATCATAACCACCAAAAACGTGTGCTTTCGCTGGATTTTGTGTGTGTGTGTAATAAACCTGCCAAAAATGAAGTTGTTAAATTATGTTATCCGATCTACTTTGAAGATTCAACACAGAGTTTATGAAGAGCACGAGTTTACTGTGAGATCTCCCTAAACACAAACACCATTATGGTGATGAATGAGCTGTGTGTGTGTATATGTGTGTGTGTGTGTGTGTGTGTGTGTTTCCTTTTAAATCTCACAGAAATAATGAAGCTTGTGTGGTCTTGTGGTTCTTTATGGAGTTTAAAACTGACTAAACATCCGGATTAAACCCACCTCAAAGATCTTATTTTTTATTCATCCAAATCTCAGTCAGCTGCAGTTCAGGTAGCTCAGAAAGGTCCTCCCAAACCAGAAGGAACCCACCAAGCACTGGGAGAACATGTAAACTCTGTACACACAGACCCAAGTTGGGAATCGAACCCTCCCTGGACCCTGGAGGTGCAAGGCGACAGTGCTGACCACTCTACCACTTCACTCTAGATGGTTTTCCTCCAATAGCACAACCACAAGTGTTTTATTCCTCACCTAGTACTCATCTGCTGTGGTAATTAAATTAGTTTAACCTTAATCAATGCATTTACACCTCCAGCTTCTACTGTCCAATCCTAAAGAATTGTTTTACTACATGCTAATTAAAGGAGTTAGCAATAGCTACGCGTGATGACTGCCATTGTATGACATTGTATGAGCTCTTCACGTAAGAAATCAAATAATTATTTATTTTTATGTATAGGAAAAGGACAGACAGTTTAACATTCCCAGTCCCAGTTCCCAGCTACAAAGCAAGTACTATAAAGACATGGCTTGATGAGTTTGGTGTCAGTTTGGGGTCAGGGGTAGCACAGTGGTGAAGACATTGGACTCTGTATACTGTATGGTTCAGAAAAAAACCTGATGACCACCAAGTTACCACTGAGGGACCCTGAGCGAGGCCCTTAACCCTCAACTGCTCGGACGTAGAATGAGATAAAACTGTAAGTCGCTCTGGATAAGGGCGTCTGCCAAATGCATAAATGTAAATGGCGTGAAAGAACGTGACCGGCCCTAACACAGAGCCCTGACATCAACCATATCGAGCACCTTGGGGATGAACTGGAACGGTGATTGCGAGCCAGGCCTTCTCGTCCAACATCATACATGCTCTACAGAATGAATGGTTACGAATTCCCACAGAGACGATGCAAAATTCGTGGAAGCTGTTTCACTGTAGCTGCAA
This sequence comes from Clarias magur, assembly GCA_013621035.1. Lineage (NCBI taxonomy): Eukaryota > Metazoa > Chordata > Actinopteri > Siluriformes > Clariidae > Clarias > Clarias magur. Next base: position 641,942 of record QNUK01000384.1, on the reverse strand, counting down.
AGGCGGAGTGTAGGTTTCTGAATACAATGTCGACTCCAGGTTTGGCCAAAGACTTTTGTCCATGTACAGTAGCGTTCACCAGTTTATAAAAGACTTTTGCATTACTTTCAGTACGGCCCTAGTATAATATTTAATGTTAAAGTCACGGTCCTTTTCCTTAACATGTGTATGGCCGTCATGAGAAGCGCCTCTTTCTTGTGCTGATTTAGCTTTAACTGTGCTTCTTTGAAACACACAGAACGACTTTATGGTCATGGGAGAATTATCCGGCTGCACTTGCTGATTAAGGCTAAGATAAAGGCGGCGTCAAGGAGCACTTTAGGGGAGGGGCTAAAAAGTGACTGACATGAATCCAATTCGGGCGCCACGGTGGCCGGTGTCTGTGTGCATGGAGTTTGCATGTTCTCCCCATGCTTGGTGGGTTTCCTCCGGGTCCTCTGGTTTCCTCCCACAGTCCAAAGACACGCAGATTAGGCTAATTGGTGTTCCCAAATTGCCCGTAGTCTGTGTGAATGAGTGTGTGTGTGTGTGTGTAGCGATAGACTGGAACCCTGTTCAGAGATCGACTCCAGGCCCCGTAAATTTATCCCTCATATCTGATTATGTTCTGCAACCCTTCCCACAGTATTTCCATCGTATTTTATTGGGTTTATACATGTACTGTAGCTTGCACAAAGACAATGAAATTCAATCTAATCCAATCATTTGTACATGTAAGAACTAAAAGCTTTCTCCCATTGAACTATTTAAGACTCCGCATTCAAGTACTGTGTGGTGTTAGAGAAGTAATTAGCCTAGCATGTGTACTCTAGAGCAAGGCGTGTTCGATCCACTGTTCAAACGAAACCCTACAGCTCAGTGCATGCACGCGTGTGTGTGTGTGTGTGTGCGTGCGTGCATGCGTGTATAACAGCGAGACCTGTTCTTCTGTGTATTGTAGCTAATTGCTTTGTCTCTCCACTTCCTGCAGCAGTAATCCCACTGTTAACAAAACGACTAATCCCAGACACATTCCTGTGAAAGTACAATTCCTTCCTAAGAGTTTTTTTTTTAAACAAAAGCCGGGATTTAGAGGAGTAAATAGAGTCCTGCTCAGGTGTACAGCCTCTGCTCAGGGTTAATGATTAGGATTAATGATCTCATGTCTCTTACATCTGTGCATGTGTGTGCATGTGTGTGTGTGTATAGCCTCTGTACATATGAAGTCTCAGAGATGCACACACAGACTTAAGGTAATATGCACTCATGCAGACACAGCTCACCGCGCACACACACACACCCACACACACACACACATAATGCATTGACTTGTGCATATGCACAAGCACAGATGGCTACACCCACTCACACTCAATTCATGGAGACGCACTCGTTCGCACACTCCTACAGAAGCAATGCATTAACATGTGCATTATCTCTCTCTCTCTCTCCCCCTCTCTCGCTCGCTCGCTGAGTATGGCCAAAAGTACGCGGACACATAACCTATTATATACATATATTTAAAATATCGAACACCTCTAGGATGAACTGGAACTGGATCCTCAGACATCCCGACACCAGCACACGTTCCCACTAATACACTTGTCAATAAATGAACACAAATCTCACACAGCCACGATCAAAAACGTGGTGGAAAGCCGTCTCAGAGAAGAAGAGACTGTTAAGCATTTCTGTGTTTAAGCATGTGACTTTATAATGAAATGTCCAAACTGCCCCTTATAAAAAGGTGAACGTCAAATATCCACGTACTTTTGGACACACAGTACTTACAGGTCACTAGTAGCTCTGTGATCAAGGCATTGGAATACGGTTCAGGAAGGTTGCAGGTTCAAACCCCCATGACCACCACCAAGCTGTCCCTGTTGGGCCCTTGAGCAAGGCCCTTAACCCTCAACGGCTTAGATGCATAATGAGATAAAAGTGTAAGTCGCTCTGGATAACCGTGTAAATGCGTTGTAAATGCAAATCAATCAATCAATCAATCAATCAATCAATCAATCAATCCTGAATCTGATGTTGCTCAAAAAACTATTTCAGCTTCAAGGTGGTTACGTCAGGAATGTTTTAGCTACAACGGGGCCAAAAGTTTCGGCATGGTGGCTTAGTGGTTAGCACTTGTTGCCTTGCAACTCAAGGTTCTGGATTCGATTCCCACCTTGGGATCTGTGTGCATAGAGTTTGCATCTTCTCGCTGTGATTGGTGGGTTTCCTCAGAGTCCTCCGGTTTCCTCCCACAGCCCAGAGACATGCAGATTAGGCTAATTGGTGTCCCGAAAATGCCTCCACGGCCCGTATTTCGAGTACAGAGGTTCCAAGATGGATGGGAACATATGCATTTGAATTAGTTTTAGCCCCTCTGACTGAAGAGTTGCGCTAATTAACTGAAAATTTTGTAAAAAAAAAAAAGTTTATATTTAGTTTAGTTTATGGTTATGTGCATGTTAGCACAGGGCCAACAGTATAATAAAAAGCGTTATTGCAAATGATCAACATATTGTACATTGAACTTCTCATAATGTACATTAAATAGTTTAAGGTGTCCTAGTGCAGCCATTCCTTTAAAACAATGTTTTAAGTACCAGGAAGATGGTGTGTACAGTATGTATTATATCATTCAGCATATCCATTTGAGTTAAGAATCCTGATAGCCTGGTGTATAAGTGACAACCTGGAGCTCATGTCCTGGGACATCTTCAGACTCAAACCTGGGAGAAATCTGTTGGACAATGGTGAAACCGCTGTAGACGTCTTTTTGACTCTCTTGTCCACCCGGTTCTGCAGAATAAAGGATTTTATAATAAATATAGCTTGTATAGCAGTTCTACTGAATAAAATAGCTAACTATGTTTATTATCATGTTTATCTTTTTTTGTTTTTATTAAAGAACCTCTTTAAAGCAATTAATAAAAAAAAAAAATCTCAATACTTCTGCCCACCACTCTACTGTATGTGTCAGCCTTTTGTCCACTGCAACTGTTAGCTATCAGCTTTACCGCTCAACTGTTAGCATAACATTAATATTGCAGCTCTTGTACTAGTGTCAGAAAGGAAGTGTGTCCTGGCTGATTTACTACATCGCATGAGGAGAAAATGACTCTAAAGCTTAATGAATTGTGACAAGACTGACAGAGTTGGAATAAATGAACCAAGACGAGGCACTAATCTAATGGTTACCAGTTCACACAGTTTATGTGCAGAGACAAACACACTGGCTAATAAACATGGAGCTGGAGCTGACTGATGAGTTGTGTTACAAAGATACAGAGAGAGAGAGAGAGAGAGAGGTGCATCTTCATATCACTTTCCCAGCATTCCCGTTCAGATTCCTCGGAGCAGTGATTTGTAAGGAGTGACTGGAATCTAACAGTGTGAGTTGTACATTGACCAGAGCAAACATATCTGGCTCGCTGCCTTGACCTTTCCCGCTCAGCCAAAGACAAATGGACTCGGGGAGGCGGCGTGTTCCTGTACACAGCTCCACGCTGACATGGGAACAGTGACTCTCTACACAACCTCTGATCCTAACCAGAGAGAAACACCACACTCAGAGCAAACTCAGTCACACAGTTTGCATCCAGAAAAACGCTAAATATACCCAACTAATGAATGAGTTACTGTATACAAGTGATTGATAAAACTACTACCTACTGTACTAAATGTTATGATCCTATAACTACTGTCTCAAAAGTGTTTTATTCTTCTCACACCACAGCAATTGGTCAAAATTTTGTTATATTATACTCCGTTTTTCTTTGCACAAGACTTTTACATACAGCTCCGAACTTTTGAAGATATGAAAAAGCCTTCGTGCACAATCAATTGCAGAAGTTAGATCACATGTCCGGCGTACACTGACACGTGCACGCATTGTGCATCCCAAGATGTCCAGAAGCAAGCTTAAAAGCAGTGGTGATGAAGCTGGTACTGCTAAGAAGCGGCAAGCAATCACAATGGGGACAGAAGTAAAAACAATTGAGAGAATGGTGCGAGGTGAAAAGCTGGGAGATGGGATGACGTTGCACGCTCTTACAACATGAATCGTTCAACCATCAGCAGCATTTTAAAGGACAAGTATCCTAGTACCCAGACAATGTTTGTTGGACTTACGAACAAATTGGATTTACGAACAAGCTCTCTGAACGGAACTCGTTCATATGTTGGGGAACTATGAAGTATAAACATAAGCTTGTGAGTCTGACTGAAATCATAGTACTAAATCAAACTTCTCAAAGTCTGACTCTCGCACCCAGATCACGCAGTTGGGAGTTGTTACTCATTACACACTTAACTCGATCATACACAGAAATCATCCTAGGAGCTCTCCACTTTCTCCAAAGTTCGCAACATTGGACGAAGTCCCGAACAATACGATGGTTTCGTCTCTCATTTGTACAAAAAGTAAAGCATACATCAGGTACAAAATGTACAGCGCTGGAAAGTGGTTCATGTTTTTACCACTCAACATGCTACCAGTATGCCACTAGCTTATTTCTTTGTTGATTGTTTCGGTCTGTAATGTAATAAGGCAACCGGGAATACAATACTAACCAGCTTAAGGGGGCGTCGGGGGAGGTGGGTGTTGTATATCGTTGCCTACTGTAGCGGAGTTAGATGTACTTCGGTCAATAAATTGATTCCCCTGTCGTGCTTGTATAACGGGATGAGGGCAGTAGTTAAACTACATGGCCTAGTCAAGCTACAACCATAGATCCTTAACTGCGCATGCAAATATACTGACCGTTTGGAGAATAATTTGAATCAACAGTCAGTATGTTTACGTGCACAGTAATTTGCCAATAATTATTTTCCCATTTATTACAGGTCACATATTAATTAATACCCTTTTAAAAGGTGGGGAAAGGGCAGCTCGGTGGTAAAGGCATTAGACTATGGTTTGGCGCAGTGGCGGCCGGTCAAAAGTTAGGCAGAGAAGACTGCTACTTTACCATGTAATTATTTAACATAATAATTGTTTATTTTAATAATGAAATAAAGTCATTTAGTCACAATATTCCGCTGAATTTCTTAATATTATTTATTTGCAATTAAAAAAAATCTAAACTGTATTACGTTCATTTGTGTTCGTGTACGCGGGGCGCAGAACAAACGAGTGTCTATGTCGGCGCGTACATTTTTGAAAAGCATGTGACTTGAGGCTGAGCTCTGATTGGATCGTTTCAAATCATCTTTTGGGCGCAGCACTGTGTGACCCGAACCCTCCCACTTTTGTTCTTAGCGAATCATATTGTTTTAAAATATTTGGGCTCATGTGATTGGACCATCCTCAACGAATCTTCCAGCACTTCTTATGGCAAGCGGAGCTGCTGACTGGATGTGATGCGAGTCAGGACTTTATTTTATACTTGTAGTAATGATGCGCAATCACCGGATAAATGCCTATTTACAGGCGAGTATTAAAAGTTGAATTGTAGTGTTTGCGCATCACTAGTTGCACTCTATTCATATTTCTCATAGACTGTACAGTATAGCAGATGAAACGCTGACCGACAGCCGTGAGCTAATTGCGTAGTTTCATCTGGTTTCCACAAAACAAATAAAAATACTGAGACCAGCTGACAAAACAGTTATGATTCATATCAGCGCCGTCAAACAAGAATCCTGTCACGCCAGTCAGAGAATATTCTCTCACTTCACATTAAGTGCATAGGACAAAGACGAGAGGTGCTTAAGACGTTTACAGTGATTGAAAATAAAATGATTGACACTCGAGTAAGGTAGAGAGAAGGTTCAGAAATCATATAGACAAGGCAAAACATATTAAACTATGGCCAAATTGTGCAGAATTACAATTTTACAGGTTTCCCCAGATACTCTACAGCAATGTACAGTATGAAAACAAATACTGTATACTGATGGGACTTTACTTTAGCCCTGATTATGAAAAATATTCGAATTTAGGAAAGAACATTGATCAGGAAAACATTTCGATAAACAAGTACTTGGAAGGAACTACACATTGGAAGGAAACACAAAAACACATCTTACATAATGGTGTGTTGGGAAATATTGTTGGGTGGATCTTAAAAAGGGTTGGTGGATTCTAAGGTGGCTTCAAAAGAAGTGCTGGAGGCGTACCAAAGGTAAACGTAATCTCTGACAAACTCTGGTAGGCAGCGACGAGGCTAGCAAGACTGCTGAGACTTTCCCGTGCTGTTGAGATTAACCTCATCACAAGTGGAGTCTATGCAGCTGAAGCAGCAGATTGGAATGAGATATGAAACGGGATATGAGATGAGATATGAGGAGAGATGAGATGAGATGAGACATGAGATACGAAATGTGATATAAGATTAGATACGAGACGAGATATGAAATGTGACATGAGATTAGATGAGGTGAGACATGAGATATGAAATGTGATATGAGATTAGATGAGACGAGACATGAGATATGATATGAGATTAGATGAGGTGAGACATGAGATATGATATGAGATTAGATGAGGTGAGACATGAGATATGAAATGTGATATGAGATTAGATGAGACGAGACATGAGATATGATATGAGATTAGATGAGGTGAGACATGAGATATGAAATGTGATATGAGATTAGATGAGACGAGACATGAGATATGATATGAGATTAGATGAGGTGAGACATGAGATATGAAATGTGATATGAGATATGATATGAGATTAGATGAGGTGAGACATGAGATATGAAATGTGATATGAGATTAGATACGAGACGAGATATGAAATGTGACATGAGATTAGATGAGGTGAGACATGAGATATGAAATGTGACATGAGATTAGATGAGGTGAGACATGAGATATGAAATGTGATATGAAATTAGATACGAGACGAGATATGAGATATGAAATGTGACATGAGATTAGTTGAGGTGAGACATGAGATATGAAATGTGATATGATGACATATGAGATGAGAAATGAAATGGGGTATGAGACGAGGTATGAGGATATACAGTATGAGATGAGACATGAGATATGAAATGTGATATAACATGATATATGAGGAGATATGAGACGAGATGTGAGATATGAAAGGTGATGTGAAATAAGATACGAGTAGATATGATATGAGACAAGAGATGCGAAATGTGATGAGAGCAATGAAGAGATGTGATATGAGACATGAGATATGAAATGGGATACAAGTTGAAATGAGATATAAAATTAAAAGTGACATGACATTAAATATGACATGACAAATGACATCGGAGGTGACATGAGATAAGATATGAGCTACGACACTCAATGAAACGAGATATGAGATGAGATATAAGATGAAATGTGACAAGAGATTAAATATGATATGAGATTGTGATGTGAGACAAGGTGAGATGAGGTGAAAGATTAAATGAGATGTGACATACGAGGAGATATGAAATGAGATGATGTAAGACAAGATGCGACAAGATATGAGATGAAGATGAGATATAAGATGAAATGAGACTTGAGATTAAGTATGACGTGAGACATGAGATGGGATGAGTTACCATATGAGATATGAAATCACATAAGATATAAGATGAAATGAGATGTGATATGTTATGTGAGATCAAATTGAGCGAAATTTAAGGTGATATAAAATTAGATATAAAGATGAGTTGAGATATGAGAAGATACAAGATGATATGAGATGTGAAATATGAAATGAGATAAGAGCAGGCTTGAATATGCTGGATGCTTCTAGTCAGGTCATTGCATTATAGGTGTAACTTTAGGGAAACTCTCAGAAGCCTGCAACAGAGCTTTCTCAAGTAGAAACGTAACTGCATAAAGAACGCTTGCTTTATTTAAAAAAGAAAAAAGAAAAAAAGTTGAGCCTCAATGCACATAATTCTGAAGTTTCAATATTTTACAGATTCGGAAATCGCCATCAGTACTCATGTGAGGGAAAAACTGTGACTGAGCGGTACAATAGTTGTGCAAACAAAGTTGTACACACACAAGCAGAGAATGGGTAGAACGTGTGTGTCACATGCAGTTAAAGCAAAGAGCGACCAAACAGGTTCTGTGCCGAGCGAGTCAGAACAGCTGCACAGAACAGCGTGTTCAGCAGCGCACGTTAGACAAGCGTGTAACACTCAGCACTACAAGACTTCAATCAGCGCTGCAATAAATCAACCCCAAAATCAGGCCACACCCCCTTTATTTGTGTATTTTAGCATGATGCATGAAAAGTGGGGATCAATTAAATGCTATTGAACTTTTCTTTCCCCCTTGATTCTGATTGGTCAGAAAGTGTTAATTATGTTACAACTACATGGAGAAAAAGTATTTGGCCAAACCTGTTATTTATTGAATTCTGGTGTTTCAATCAATCAGGCCTCTTATCCCTCTTAACCAGTGGAGGGCAATCTGAATGCTTCAGCATACTAAGACATCTTGGACAATGCTAAGTTTCCAACGTTGCGCAAACAGTTTGGAGAAGGTCCATTTCTATTACAACAAGACTGTCTATAAAGACATGGTTTGATGAGTTCGGTGGGGAAGAACGCGACTGGGCCCAACACAGAGCCCTGAACCTCAACCCCATCCAGCACCTTTGGGATGAACTGGAACTGAAGTTCTGGAACATCAGTATCTGATCTCATAAATGCTTTACAGAATGAATGGACACAATTCCCACAGAAACACTCCAAAATCGCGTGCGCAGCTTTTCAAGAAGAGTACGATGCTTTTACAGCTTTTTTTTTTTTTTTTAACACTTCTTTAAATATCCTGAAAATAATGTTTACATTTTTATATCCAGAATATGAGTTTTTGTGTATTAAGATAACTAAGATAATTTTTGGTTGATTTTTGTCAAAAATCAAAAATGTCTTTTTATTTATAATGTTTTTGTACATATAAAAAACATTACAAATTTAATTAAATGTAATATAGCATTAGTGTTGCTAAATAATTATTACAGATGTTACAAAATAAAATGTTTTAAGGAAATGATAAACTAAAGTGGGGGAGAGGAAAATGAAAGATGATACATACAGTATGAGCACTCTTAATTCAAGCAAAGCAACAGGTCGTGGTGAAAGACGTACAACACGGAGGCAACATGCATATACATTTATTATTTATAAGTTCATTCAGTTGTAGTGGAAAACCAAACTGAAACGAACAGGGTTAAAAATACACATGTATCAAGGTGTAATCACACAGCTACAAAACCACTCACACTGTGCTATCTTTCTCAGGAAATCTGGCACACACACACACACACACACATCTGCACACGGCGGATGTTCATTTTCACAGCGCACACCTCTGTCCCACGTCCCTGCTCGAATCTCAGGAAGCAGATGTCTCCTCTGCCCCTTCCTGCCCTGAACTCCGTTCGCACAATGAAAGCGGGGAAGGAAAAAAAAAAACCCTCAAACCAAGATTAACGATAGTGAACAGAACACACACACACACACACACTGTTAATATCACCATACTGTACTCAGACCTGCAGGGAGTAAATACTGTATACACTCAGTTATAATTGAAATGCATGCAGCAACATTTACATGCTTGAGCGAGTACAGTTGAAATACTTTACAGTATTAATACTTTATCAATTAAACAGGAACCGTTAAGAAGCTAAACACCTGGTGTAAACACACAGTCTACAGTATCTCTCTCTTTCACTTAAAAAAATTTTTTTTATTACTCTTTAGTGCATTTTATAGAAGTTTATTTTCTGTGGAAATGTTTTCGAATGCATCTTTGCGTAAGGATTTCAATTGTATCATTTTTTTTTGTATGTGCTCAAGACGTTGGCACAGTACTGTACATAAAACAGCTGATAGGTTCTACTGAGCGTGCTGGAGAATACGAGTTCTTCTGGTAACTTTGTCAGACTCACTCCTTTCTGTTTTTATGCAAAACCCAGTAGTCTCCCTTAGGTTTTTTTTTTTTTTTTTTCTGTCATACTGTATGTGAAAACTAGTCTGTCATGTACAATGTTGCTTTCTTTACAGCTATGCAAACATTATTCTGTAATGTTATTTATGAATAGATTTGGAAACAGTGAATGGTTTTGTACATATTAATGTAGACATGATATATAACAAATTTATATATAAAAAAAATATATATATATATATATTTTATATTATATATATAAATATATATAAATATATATATATATAAATATATATATATATAAATAATATATATATATATATATATATATATATATATTTTATATAAAAAACATTACGAATGAAATTCAATGCAATATAGCACTAGTGTGCTGAATAATTATTTATAGCCCTATATGTCATGATTCAGCACAGTGCTCGACACAGCTGTGGAAAATACAGATGTTAGAAAATAAAATGTTTTAAGGAAATTAGCACAACAATTCAGACCACCCTAAGAGAATTTGATGAAATGTGTCCCAGACGTTTTTCCCACTGTTTTCTTAATAACAAAAACACATGTAGAATTATTTTATTAAAAAAAGAAATTGTGAATCACACACACACACAAAAAAAAGACTTTAGTTGGGGTTGCACACACTAGTTCACAAATGATCTCACAGCAAAACATGCACAGTGAAAAAAAAAAAAAAAACCTTCAGTATGAACAACAGCCTAAAGCAATGTGACTCTGACACACACACACACACACACACACACACAAATAAATGTTAACGCGGTGCTGCTACATTAGACATTTGGGTCAAACATCAACCAAAGAGCGTTAGGAACAAGAGCAGTGCTGGGAAACAGCAGTCCTGTCTGGAAAAGGTCCAGAGAACAACAAGGCAAGCTAATGTTTCACCATCAGTTTCAGTTTGAATGTAGGAGATGGAATTTAAAAATATAATATAAAAAGGGGCAGAAAAACAAAAAAAGGGAAACACATCATGCACACCTCGCAACGCTGCACTTTCTTTTGAAGATGATCGAGCTGGACACCGTTTGGACGTCGCTCAAATCCCTTGACAATATCAGCTTCATGGAAAAGCTCGACACACGGATCTCTCAACACTGCTTCATGGGTGCAGGATGAACACCTGGCGGCTTTGAAAAACCGATCCAGAGATCAAAAACAAACAACAACCTTGAGTTCATTCACTCAGCCATAGGAGCGGCACACTGACACTGATTAACACGAGTTAGAGAAAGTTCAGAAGGTCTAAAAAGTCAACCTGGGCGTCTGACGTCAGCGTGCCGTCCCGTCTGAACTCCCTCCCCCTCCCCCCTCCGTTACCTGGAGGGCTGTTCGAGCCCCTCTCCGGGCCCCAGCGCATGAGCGGCTTTGATCGTGAACTAGAGTCTCTGAACCGTTACCAGGTCTGTCGCTCAAAGCATTCCTGAGCTTAATAGGTCACTACACTAATGGCTGATGTGCAGAGGGAGGATGGCACACGGGCAGATCAGTCAGGGGTGAAGACACGCCAACCATGCGCACGACTCACCTGGGGGGGGAAAAACTGACTAGCGGTAGTTATTTGTGTAGAAATACATCAGTTTAAAATATAATAAACAATTATGCACTAAATATGTTATAAGCAGCATTAATATAAGGTGTACTGACATACTGTATCGTGCAAATCATTTAATAATACCCGATGCAAATCAGTTCATTATATCGAATATTAAATATACAAGATTCTGCATTATTTCTTGGTCTATTTGTAAACGTAAGCATATTTCTTTTCAGAGTTGTTTGTAATGAAAATGATGTTACAGGGAATAAAATAAAACTGTATAATAAGGGCATTTTCACTCTTGCTCTCAACCCCAGTGTAATTATTAATAATTATTAAATGCTGCAATCTGTTGTTCTCAGGAACTCTGAAAAAAAAAAAAACTGACCTCTGACACACAAAGCTCAACGGATACGTCATTCAACTCCTGCAAACAACTCGTGCAACAGCCACCCATGTCAATACTTATTTCCATACACACGCGATGAGAACTCACAGGATTGGGACTAAACAGCTGTGTGTTCATAAGAAAATTACTTGGTAGTAAGACTCCTTAGAAACCAAGGCTTCTGTTTGCTAGAGAACATAAAGATTGGACTTTGGAGCGATGGGAAAAGGTCATGTGACCCGATGAGTCCAGATTGGGCCTATACCATGTGTGAGTGATGGGCGTGTCAGGGTAAGAAGGGAAGCGCTTAGAGTGATGCACCCATCATGCATAGTGTCCACTGTACAAGCCTCTGGAGACAGTGTTATGATCTGGGGTTGCTTCAGTCACTCAGGTCGAGACTCAGCAACGGCATGTGGCAATAAAATGAAGTCAGCTGACCACCTGAATGTACTGAATCACCATCTATGGACGACTTCTTCCAATGCGGAACAGATATATTCCATGACATAAGTTGTGAAAGAGTGGTTCTGGGGGCATGAGGAATCATCGTCACACGTTTAAACGACAGCGTCAGGACATGTTCATGAACAACGATAAACAACAGGGTTGACCTTTCTTATATAAAGTTACGTATTATGATGTTCTATAATCACAGATGCGCCAGCTTTTGGTTTTACAATAATTTACTCATTTAAATATATCCACAGGTGCACAGGTCCTTGCTTGGTTTATGAATTAACAGTGCGATCGTACACATATTTAAAATAATTTAAATTGATAATGTGATAAAGTTGGTAGTGGTTAGCAGTGTCGCCTTGCACCTCCAGGGTCCGGGTTCGATTCCCATCTCTGTGTGCATGGAGTTTGTACGTTCTCCTCGTGCTTGGTGGGTTTCCTCTGGGTACTCCGGTTTCCTCCCACATGTCTTTGGACTGTACAGGTCAATTGGCATTCCCAAACTGGCCGTTGTGCGAGAATGAGCGTGTTTGTGCCCGGCGAAGGATTGGCACCTATGTAGGATAGGCTCCAGTCTCTCGTGACCCTGAATCCAGGATTAAGCGGTATAGATGATGAGAGGGAGAGAGAGCGTGTTGAAGTTGGCTGCAAGATGTAGCATTTATGGAAGGAGTCTCCAGGGTCAGCGCCTCATACATTAACGGTCAGACATACTGTACCGATTTCAACATGGCAAAGTCTCCTAAAGTGATTTTTCTGCACAACATGACGAGCTGTACATCACTCTTATCGACTCTAAGTGATAAAATTGACAGCCTGACGATGGAGCGTCTGTTTAAACATGGATGTTCTACATCTTGGACAATTTCCATATGGGACCATTGCAGGGGCGTGCAAAAGTATTCACACCCCTTGAACTTTTCCACATTTTGTCACACAAACATTAATGTATTTTATTGGGATCTTATGTGACGGACCAACACAAAGTGGCACATAATTGTGGATAATTACTGTACGCTCAGGTGGACTCAGGTTTATTAATTAGGTGATGGCAATGGGTTCCACTGGAGTTTAGTTATTAAAGTAAAGGGGGCTGAATATAAATGCACACCACACTTTTCAGATTTTCATTAACAATTGATTTTTTAAAAAAAAGATTGATAATTTTCCTTCCACTTCACAATTATGTGCCACTTTGTGTTGGTCCATCACATACAATCCCAATAAAATACATTTATGTTAGCGGTTGCAACGTGACAAAATGTGGAAAGGTTCAAGGGGTGTGAAAACTCCTGCAAGACACTAACACAAGCAGAGAAAAAGAAAAAAAGAAAAAAGAAAGAAAAAAAGGAAGTATTAAAAAATAATAATAATACAAAGGTTAAATGATTAATTTAACAATATCAGTGAGTTAGCGAGTGAGCAGGCTAGCTCTGACTTAGCATGGATCAAGTACGAGGCTTCATGTGGCCAGTTTTACTTCAGCTAATGACCACCGTAGTGAAAATAATTAACAGCAGAGTGTTTTGTGTAGCGTGACTTATGGCAGCATGTAAAAATGCCACACACACACACACACACACACCTGTGACTGAAACACCTTTACTGTACAAGTCATTACTGTCATTCGTGACTGATTCATGATGATCCCTGGAAATATAGAGTCCTGCATGATTCCAGAAAAAAAGAGAGAAAGTAAAGCTGATCTCAGAAATGAATAGATCCGTGAAAAAACAAACAAACAGGACAGCTCTGTAGCATCTCAATCTTTTATTTTCTCCTCCATCTCCCACTGTGGGAAGGAAAGCAAAGTGAACAGGAAATCAAGCAAACGAATCAACATGCTGAGACAGATGAACGTCTCTACCTGATGAGATAAGAAGAGAAACGGCGGGTGAAGAACTCAAACCGGCTCCTCCGCCGATTTTAATGAATGTACCTTGTGCATGTTTGCGTGTAACCTTTACCTCTGGTAATTACAGTGCCTCGACTCTGGGTACACTCCCTCTCTCGCTCTTGTACACACGCTAATAAAACACGTGTGACGTGACATAAAACATGTGCTTCCAGTGGTGCGCTTCTGCTCACCCTAAAAAACACAACACTCAACTGAGAACATACAGAAAGCTATCGAGCTGTAGATGCATGAGGGCGTTCGAGTCAAACCGGGACTGGTGACGACATTTCTGGTGAATGAATGTGTAAAACCGGTTGACATTTACAGTATGGAAGAATTCAAGCACACAGTACAGTACGCTGATGAGACTCTCGGCCGCAGCAAAACATTTGAATGGTGCGAACGTTTTAAAGAATGCAGTACGTCTGTAAATCTCGGCCGAGGTGCCACGGAACCCACTGCAGTCGTTCCCGTGAACATTTAAGCGAGTAGAACGACTGATCCTTTGCGGAACGTGTATAAGAGACGCATCTGTCTGTGTGAACTGTATACACGATCATTCACCAACACTACTTGCACATTACAGGAACTCAGCTGGGAATGACTGCTACATCGTCTGTACAGTCTGTACAGTGTTTGGGTCATTAAAGGGGTTCATGGGAGGCCAGTGTTTCAGACGTGAATCAGACAGGCAGTTCGATCATGGCTCCGGCGTACTGAGAGCACTTTGTTCCTTGATTGTATCCAAGCACCAGTGAACCACTGAGATAAGTACATTAGAATTAAATAGAGAAATTAAGTGTTCTGCACAATTAAAAGTCCCAGTTTGATTTGAACTGTGATTATATTTTAGGAAATGTCTTGCTTGAAAAATGTGTGGATAAGAAACGAACAGCTGCCTTTTATACTAGTAACTAGTGATGGGTCGTTCATGAACGATTCGTTCTTCTTGAACGAATCTTTAGCGTGACTCAGAAGAACGAGTAGTCTCGGAGAGTGATTCGTTCATTTTCTACTGGACGCGTATTCGCAAATCATCGCAAAACCTCCGTAGGTTACGTACAGGCAACAGAATTGAACGGTTCTCAACGAATCTTCAAAGTCCGAGTCGTTCGTTCTTTTGTCAGGTGACTCCCATAGACTCTATACAGTGCATTAGATTCAAAGGAACGAACGACTCGGACTTGAAGATATGACGGTGAGCTGCTCATTCTGTTTATAATAATATGTTCTTAGCTGCATTGTAATATTTTCATTACTGGAACTATAGCCAGAATTTGTGTATGTAGACGTGTTTGGGGTCTGTTTTTACATTTTATTTTATTATTATTATTATTTATTTTATTTATTTTATTTCTGGTCAAAAGAAATAAATTAACTAAATGACTCAAAAAAAGATTTGTTCATTTTGATGAACGAGATTCAAAGAACCGAGTCACTACTTCCCATCACTACTAGTAACACTTTTTAAAATGAACTATGGCTATAAATAAAATAATTGAAAGTTTTCTTTTTCGTAGTGCCGCTTCATTTTTCTTAACACTTCTCACTAGCGCTACACACTTTGAAATGAAGACACATCTTTCAATTTGGTTAAACAAAGTGCGTCATGTCACTATTTAAAATCAGAGAGGGTAAATTATATAAAATAAAAGAATAAAAAAAAATTAATAATGCTTCTAAACATTTAACAATATATACAATATAAATTGAAGCTCCCTTTCCACGGAACCCCTGTTTAAGGTTATGAAAATTTTACTTTTTGATATACAAAAACCTGCTTCACTTCACCCTTCGAAAATGCTGGAATATTTCACAATAAGTCACATGTTCATCACCATCCAAACTTCGTGAAGTTCACAAGCAGAAGAAAAGTCCAAGCACTGTTTCTTTCCCTTCATTTTTTAATTATACTATATTAATATAAATATAATTATATAATTAATATAAAATTATTAATTTGAAATCATTAGATGAGATGGATTAGAATCATGAGTATGTCAGTAATGCCTGTGTCTCATAAACTAGTTAAGAACAAATCGTGTCAGTCATACTGTATATAAACCCCAGACAATGTTGGCATACTGTAGGTGAGTTAAGACACTTCATCAATGATTAAATTCATGTTTTTTTAGACTGAAGGTTTAAAACTTGCCATTTTTAAGAGTTTTATGGCTGAATTGCTCCGTAACCATGAAATCCCTCACTATAGACATGCCTGAACTTTATCATCACTTAAAAATGAAAAGCCATAAAGTGGTCCGTTTATCGTTTATTAATGCCAAAGATCATCATAAAACCATTAAACCAACAAGTGACATAAAACTTACAGATTGTATAAGGATCAAGTGTTCAGATTAACATTTAGTTTGTGTGTGTGTGCGCGTGTACCATTGTATAGTGTTTATAACAGCATATAACTTCATACAACCGTGTTAAACGTTAATTTTAGATTCCCTGGTGCTGTTTAAACAGTTAAGAACGAGACCCGGATCAAGGGTTTAAAAATCCAGCATCACCCGGTTTAGTGCTCACTCAGAGGTGATTAAAACTCATCCATACATGTTCCTCAGATCATCTGAGACTCGCGTATCTCAGTGCTTGGACTGGACCCGATGACGTGCTCGGTCAGTGGAGTGCGTCCTGGGGACGGGATCCTAGAGGGAAGGAGGACAGAAGGATACAGAGGAATTACAATAAGGAGCTTGCTCAAGGTTCAAGGGCTTGAACCTGGGTCCTTCTGTACCGTAGTCCAACACCTTGAGCTACGCCTGCCAGCTGCCTCTGGAATTATAGATTTCATTTAGAGTTATTAACCAAAAACAAACAAGCAAACAAAAAAAAAGGTCATGGTGTTCGCCATTTGCGTGGAAAACCAATGTTTTCTCACAGCATCATCCTTTTTTGAACTCCAACGCACACCACATCCCACTCCTGACCTCCGAACCCGTACGCAATAAACCTCGATGATGACTAGAAAGCAGCTAATTAAGAAAAAACTCTCCCCAAAGTCACACGAAATAGTACACACCAAGTGGATTAAACAGTACATTCAATTCAGCCGCTTCAAAAATATTTCAGTTTACAACAATAAAATATGTTCCACTATTATGTCTGTAATTGTCATTGTCGCAAAGCAGCTTTACACAATCAAAGGAATGATTTAAGTTTGTATGGAATGTGAATATGTGTATCAATCAAAATGGTCAGATTGTCCTTGAAGAGCGAGCCGAGGGCGACAGTGTCAAGGAAAAACTCCCTGACATGGCAGTTGGAAGAAACCGGACTCAACAGGGAACACATCCTCATCTGGGTGAAACAGAAAGCAGGAACTGATCTGCATTCATACTGTGTGTTGGGTAGCTGGAAGTTCAGTATATAACAGTTGATGTTAATTGATGTTAATATGGAGTCCAGGTAGTTATTGGAGGCTCAGGTAGACTTGTAGGAAATTCCAGTCATGACCTATCCAAGGCCTGCAGCCAAGTCAAGTCCTCAGAGAAACCGCTGTCAACATCGGCCGAGGCCAGATCCGTCTTCTTGGTAGAGTGAAACCGTCCCCAAACACCGGACGCATCCCAAAGAGACACTCAGGACATCCATGCGACGAGATCTCCAGCCAGAAGCAGGGCACCAGGACGAGTCAGACGGCAGAGGTCCAGAGGGCAGAGGGGGTCCCAATAACACTAATTCCTAGTATTAGTCATGTGGCCTAGATGGCTAGCCGTCTTGTAAGTTGTACAGTACAGTAACATCCTCCGTTTGCTGGCTAGCGAATTAGATCACACGACTAATGCTAGGAATTAGTGTTCGTCATGTGAGCTACAGTAATTGGCTAACCAGCTATTAAGACATGGTTAGCAGTTATGTTAGCAATTTGTGCAATTACGTGGAGGTCACTTAAGTACAGGGTCATGTTCAGGTTTGTGACCTGGGGTCATAAATGTATGGACAGGGTCAACAACAATACTCAGGTAGGCTGTAGCATTTAAACCATACTCAAAGTGGTTCTAAAGGGCCCAAAGTGTGCCAAAGAAATATCTCTTCTATCGTTACACCACCATCACCAGCCTAAACTGCTGATACAAGGCAGCAATGATCCATGCCTTCATGTTGTTTACCACAAACATCTTCTGACCCTACCATCCGAATGTCAGAAATCGAGACTCATCAGACCAGGGGACAATTTTGGTGTCCAGTGTTGGTGAGCTCATGAGAATTGTAGCTTCAGTTTCCTGTTCTTTGCTGACAGGAGTGCCATAAGGTCTGGTCTTCTGCTGTTGTAGCACATCTGCTTCAAGGAACAACGTGTCATGCACCTGAAGCAAAGATGCTCTTCGGGATATCCTGGCTGTACAGAGGTATTGTTGCCTTTCCATCAGCTCGAACCAGTCTGGCCATTCTCCTCGGACCTTTGGCATCAACAGAGCATTTTCACTCAGAGAACATTTTCTCTTTTTCAGCCCACTCTCCATAAACCCTAATCCATGTCCACATGCCTAAATGCATTGAGTTTCTGTCATGTGCTTGACTGATTAGGTATTTGCGTTACCAAGCAGGTGTAAATATTCACCAGTACTGAAAATGTTCGCATGTATATGTATTTATTAATTTTCTTACTTTTTTAGATGAGTTTTTGAAAATCTGAAGTTCTTTCTCCAGAATAAACATATTTCTTATTCTTGTGTACAAGCTCCTTACGCAGGTGATTATCTTCATGGATCTTCCTTGAACACAAGTGATTAAGTAATTATTGTAGCTTTACTCAAGTGCTTAAGCTCTTTTACTCAAGTCTTACTCACTGTATACAGGGTCGCCTATCCCAGGAGACTTGGGGCACAAGGCGGGGTACACCCTGGACAGGGTGCCAATCCATTACAGCGCACACACACACACACACACACACACACACACACACACACACACACACACACACACACACACTACAGGCAATTTGGGAACGCCAACTAGCCTAATCTGCCTGCTTTTGGACTGTGGGAGGAAACCCACAACCCAGAGAAACCCAGAGGAAACCCACCAAGCACGGGGAGAACATGCAAACTGCATGCACACAGACCCCGAGGCGTGAATCGAACCCGGGCCCTGTAGGTGCAAGGCGAGAGAGCTAACCACTAAGCCTTACTTAAACCTCTTCAAACGAAAATCTTTAGTGCAATTGTTTCCTTCTTATCATCTTCTCCGATACAAATCATGAAAGAAAATTAGATCAAATCAGCACTGCCAACACAAAGCTAGAACTTCTGCAGGGTTTCCTCCAGAGCTACGTGCTTTTAGGGTTTGATCTGCTTCTAAACAGGAGTAAAAAGTGTTTTGACTGGTGATTCGACTCGTTTTAAACAATGGCGAGTGAGCAATAAAAGCCGTAAGCTCTCTCTGAGGCTTCCGCTAACGCGAGTGTTCCTTCCACTGGCGTCCCCTTCTCTTCGACTCCGTCAGCTTCAGTTTCGCTCTCTCTCTCTCTTCAAAAAATAAATATTAATGTAACCACAGGATACACCATTGTCCTAATGCAGCAGGTTTACACACACAGAAAGCCAATATAACGTCTCAGCTCTGATCTTTCATGCATTCTGAGCGCAAAAATAAATTCCAACAAATCACTTTTGTAAATGTCTCGAGAGCACCTGAACAGTTTTTGGATAAGGTTAGAATAATTTTTTTTTCTTTCACTAGATTTCTTGTCTTATTAAGTATGCAAATGCATGCATAGTTAATTCAGTGAGCAGTATAAATGAATTTTACAATTATGGGAAGAAAAAAACAAAAACAAAGAAAGTCGATGAAATATAAATTTTAAATCAAAGAATATGATTTGGCAAAGATGGATTGTGAGAGCTACTGTGTTTAATAAATGCTTTTTTCACTTTTAATATCTCCGCTTAAGTCTCACAATCAAATAGAGCTTTTAGTGATGATAGATTTATTTAAGGAATAAAACCCTTGTGGGTGTGTTCGCTCTCGCACTGCAGGGTCGGGGGGACCTGGAGCCTTTCGCGGGAGACTGCACAAAGTGGAGTCCATCACAAGACACACACACATTCACACACTATGGGCAATTTGTAAACACCAATTAGCGTAATCCGCATGTCTTTGGACTGTGGGATGAAACTGGAGTACCTAGAGGAAACCCAGCAAGAACGGGGAGAACATGCACACATCCATACACACACAGACCCAAGGTGAGAATGGAACCCGGACCCTGTAGGTGCAAGGCCACAGTGCTAACCACTAAGTCACCGTGCCGCATGTTGTGGGTGTGCTGTTTAAGGAAAATAATCAATGTGTGAGTGGTGTGATGTGGCCTGATGGAACAAAAAAGTCACTTTTATCACCTGGAAGTGTTATGCAAGTGCGATCTGCTGACATTAACAATTTGTCATGGGTTAGAGAGCAAAACTTTATACTTTTTATCCATTTATATTGACATTTGATGATGTGGAACATCTGCAAAACAAGCATTGTTGGACAAAAAAAAAAAAGAAGAGAGAAAAAAAAATGTCAAAGTCCTGATCTGGAGATTTTCCTGGAACTGGAGACTCCTTCCTTCAATGCTATATAAACCACTTCTTACAGAAAACTTCACTGTATTAACTAAATAAATTAGGCAAAACGTCCCCTGTACAGGTTACCATAGCAACAAATTAGAAGCTGCACAATATTTTCATTGCAACTCATTTAGAGAAATAATCAACACCTTCTGACCGATCAGCACTTGACAGCACTGAAGTATAAAAAAAAACAAATGTATTATAGCAGCTCTCGGATTAAAACGTGCTTTGTTACGGCTCTGCAACACCTGGATCTGCAATACGTGTGTGTGTGTGTGTGCGTGTGTGTGTGTGTGTGTGCGTGTGTGTGTGTATGTGTGTGTGTGTGTCTGCCAGCTGTCTCACACACTGAGCGCTGCTGTGATTGTGTGCCGGAGATCAACTTAAAGACTTCATGCACGCTGAATTTGAGTTCTATGCTAGCATGGTGAGATGCGCAGCGAGGACCTCAATCACAGCTTTATTTCTGAAAAACAGTTGACGTTCACACACAAAAAAAGAAAGAAAGAAAGAAAAAAAAAGAAGCCTGAGCCGTGTGGAGACAGCAGCTCCAGACAGGCTGCGGGTAAAGAGAGGTCCGGCGCTTAGAGCTGCACCGAGGGCTAATCCTGAGTGACAGCGTCCTGGCCTGGCGAATAAACACGAGGGGGAGGGAGGAGGGGGATTATTAAGGAGGGTTGATGGAAATGAGATCAGAGGAAGGTTAATGTTGTTTGACAGAAAGCGCGCTAATCTGGCACTGAAGTGGGCACAGATGAGCGAAGACAGAAGTGACATTATATTATACCTCTTTCTGGCTGACTTTTCTCTCTCTCTCTCTCAGGGTGCGCAGCTCCTCATCCGTCGTGGATCCGAAAATATAGATCCAAAAATATTTAAGCACTTTTAAGTTAAGCCTTTATGCATTACATATACATTACTCCAGAGTGAAATTCTTCGCATATCACATGTGAGTAGGAGGGGGGGGGGGGGCATGGACAGCACAGAGTCAGCCTTTACACTGAAGGGTTAAGGGCCTTACTCAAGGGCCCAACAGCGGCAACCTGGCGGAGCTGGGGCTCGAACCGTCACCATTTCGATCAATAACCACCAGTCCCATTATTATATTTGAGTAAAATATAAGTGTTCTTGGTTAACTAACCAAAAAGCATTGCGTTTGTAGCTCACTTTACAGTACATTTACTCTACCGTAAAAATCTATTTATAACCGTGGACCGGTTTCCTACTGATCACTCACACGCGTCTGATTTCATCATATTTTGGCAGCTTCAGAAGGATCAAGTTATTGCACCCCGCATTGAGCCAAGAAAACTAATTTGAAATGACTTAAAAAAAAAAATGCATACAATTAAAACTGACCATGAAAAGAGCATCATGTCTGATCATACAGTAGTTTGTGTAAAATGTGAAAATATAGGGGGGAAAATTCTTGATTTAAAGCAACGGTACTGTACATAACCAAACACAATACCAGCATTATCAATAATTACAGTACAGTTTTAAGGAACAGTCCAGCACTCTAGTATTATAGTATTAAGTGTTGCATATGGAGCAGCACTACAAATAGATAGAAAGAAGATAACAGTAATAATCGTAATTGCACATGTGGAAACGTGTATTTTGTACAGAATTGGAGCTTTATCAACACATTCGTCCTTTAATCGAGTACTTAAAGAGCTTTGTACAAAAATGTACAAAAAGTACCAAGCTTTGTGCTGAAGACATGAAGCTACACGTAGATCTCGCGCACACACAAACACACACACACACACACACACACACACACACACACACACACACACACACACACACACACTACACACACACACAATACACACACACAATACACACACACACAATACACACACACACAATACACACACACAATACACACACACAATACACACACACACACACAATACACACATACACACATACACACACACACACACACACACACACACACACACACACACACACACACACACATACACACATACACACACACTATTCACAGACATTTAAAGATGTGAGGGGACTATTACGCAAAATATTATTTCATGGGTCTCTCCTGCGGGAGGAAAACACATCCTGTCTATTTTGTCTCGTTTAAATTTGCACATCTTTAATTCAATATTCCTGCCCTCCAGACTTGTCTCTTATTTGTGAGGTTTATAAAACTCCTGAGGAAAAATAGACAGTTCATTTGACTTTATTCTGAGTGCTGCAGCAGTGGCTATCGTTTATTTATGGTGTATTTGTGGTGTAATGTTCTGATAGCTACTGTACTGTATGTATCGCAAAAGATGTATGTTCATGTGTTTTGCAAAAGTACTAAAGCTCAAGTCTTGATCTGTTCCGGTGATCCTGGACTCGAAGCTGAAGGTGTTACTATTGTAAAAGTTATTATTTGTTAAACTTGATCGTGAGTCTATCTGTGCTAACAGTAGATAACTTGTATTGCATGCTGAAGCAGGATAAATCTTCAGGATGAAGCGGTGCCTCAGCATACGAACTAATGTATTGAGAATTTTCAATTTAAGAATTACAATCTTGCAAGAAGAATCCACATATGAAATATTTTCAGCATACAAGTCAAACCCGAACCATGCCAAAACGAACACCGGCAATGTTGCGCGTACGTCCAGGAGTCATTCAAAACTTGCCAAGTGAAAAGGCCAAGTAAAGCAAGTTTACTTTTTTTTTTTGTGTGGGGTTTTTGCATTTTGTGCAAGATTCAGTGAAGACACACTGTAGCACCATGGGTAGCAAGAACGTTAGCAAGGACGGTAGCAAGAAGAAAAGGGAGCCGCTTTCAGTTATTTTTTTAAAGCAGCCGGTGCCAAGAGGTATCATAAATTAAGGCTATTTGAGGTTTAATGTCTATTTATTTCATATTTTATTTCATTTAGATGTCTTTTCTAAATGTTTTGATTGTTTTTCTATACAAAAATATGGTTATAGTGTTGGAAATTTGTGATATTGGGAATATTTTTGGGTGGCTGGAACAGATTACCTGCATTTACATTATTTCCCATGGCAAAATGCGTTTCACAATACGACATTTCGCCTCCAGAACGGATTAAATTTATATGCCGAGGTAATAATTTATTGAGTAATAATACTGTGCTAGATAATCGTTGTAAAGCGTTTTTAGGCCAATTTCACGTGTTTTTAGTCACAACAAATCCACAGTGTGTTGAGGAGTGTATAAAAGTGTTACTTCGTAATGATGATCCTCAATTTTAATATCAGTTTAGAGAAATAAAATTTAAAGCTACAAATTTAAAACGGTTAGCGACCCCCGCAACAAACAAACTATTGACATTTGATTTCAAAATCAGTGAATCGAACAGCTTGAGAGCCTTTAAAAGAACAATCATGTCCAGTTCTCAGTGTACTTTTGCTCCACTGTATCTGATGAAGCTAAAAGCACTAAAAGGAAGTTAAGGATCTCGGGAGAGCCGGGTGAGATTTCACCGTGCCGGAGATGCAGAAATTTAGGAAGGGTCTGCAGCTGCGCATTTCTTTAAAGAAACTCAGGTCAGCACATTGATTGTGTGAGAAAAATTCAGTGAGAAACATTTGCTCTACTCACGTGGGTGGGTAAAAAGCCTCAGGAATGGGACAAAGTCCGCGAAAATGCTTTAATCCTCGACAGGAGAAACAACGGCTTATAACAACACACTTCAGTGTAGCTTTACTGGAGCTGATCCGTGAAAAGCTTTTCTACTTTTTACCTCCGACTGATGGAGTCAGACACGGTAATGCCTGGATATAAATAAAGAGGTCTGGATAGAAACATTAAAGAAACCCATCACCAAACTGTCCTTAATCCTCTTTGGCTAATGGCTAATGTTGTGGTTTAGGGCTTAGTGTGACTTCCTGAAAGCTATAAACAAGAATAAAACTTTCAGAGTTTAGCTGAATTCTATAGGATACGGCTTGTTCTTTAGTGCAAGACACAAAAACATCAGTGATTTCATCTAGATGGACAGATCATTAACCTGTTCACCAAAGATACAGTTGACAGTAAGATTGAAAACTTATATATATATTTTTAAAAATTATATGAAATGTAAGCACAAATCATGCAAACTTTGTGCCAAGGTGTGAACATGACACACTACATCAAGATTGCGAAAGTATTTATTTGTTTTAATTTTTTTTTCTTTTTAAAAACATTTAACTATGATGATAATGAGGAGGAGGAGGAGGAGGAGGAGTGGCTCCCTGTCTCAGTTTTGGCTTTATACTGACTCACCAAAACATTTTTTTTACCCCAAACTGTGAGCTTATTGGTAAAAAAAATTAAATAAAAATAGGGTGGAGACTTCATGTTTATTTTTGAACCACTTTTTCATTGTGTAACATTTCTCTGTCCCAACTTATATTCATGCTTTCACTCTGGGATCTCTTTACTTTTTTTTAAATGACATATTTAACTAAATCGCTAAAATGATCAGGAGGAGGTGAAGGAGGTGGTGGCTGATTCATTAACTTTATTGCTTCAGTTTATTATCGCTCAGCAAATTAATGTTGCAGTCCCAAAGTTTAACATGACTGGTTTACCAATCAAAAAACATGCAACCAACCAACACGCAACCAACCCGCAAAACAACCACGCAACCACCCAAACAACACGCAACCAACCAACCATCACGCAACCAACCAACCCGCAAAACAACCACCCAACCAACACGCAACCAACCCGCAAAACAACCACCCAACCAACACGCAACCAACCCGCAAAACAACCACCCAACCAACCCTCAAAACAACCACCAAACCAACACACAACCAACCCACAAAACAACCACCCAACCAACACGCAAAACAACCACGCAACCACCCAAACATGCAACCAACCAACCAACCCACAAAACAACCAACCAACCAACACGCAACAAACCCGCAAAACAACCATCCAATCAACCCGCAAAACAACCACCCAACCAACACGCAAAACAACCACGCAACCACCCAAACACGCAACCAACCAACCCACAAAACAACCAACCAACAAACACGCAACAAACCCGCAAAACAACCATCCAATCAACCCGCAAAACAACCACCCAACCAACACGCAATCAACCCACAAAACCACCCAACCAACACGCAACCAACACACAACCAACCTGTCTTGTAATGGCTTCTTAAGCTGTTGTATATAAATTGCTGGACATCGCCTAGCAGCCTTAGGATCCGCCCCCAACATTGTAACTGTAATTTCTGTGAATGAAATTATAGTTCTTTGACCTTTATTTGACAGAATGCTATTTTAATATTATTTGGAGCAGATACATGAACTGTAATAATTGAAGGCCTTCGGGTGTCTTTTATGAATGAACCTGAGCTACATTATACTCACGGCCTAAAGCGGAAAGAAAAAGAAAAAAAAAACATCACATCTTTAATGATTGGTGATACCCGGTTTAAAGAGAGATCAGATTACAGTCCTGACCTACTGAAGCTTAATATCAAATGACTAATTACCAGGTTGTAAATACACAGCCCTAACACATATCCATACAGCAGCGAATCATGGAGGGAAGAAAAAAAAGAAGCCAAGAACAGATGGGAAATGCTGGGAAATTCAGACCAATGTCATAAATAAATCAGCGCTACTGAAGTTGTGTGGTGTGTGAGAGTGGAGTGTTGATGTTTCCCTGGGGAAAAAGTTCTGCCTGTCTGTCTGCTCTCAGGACGCTCTCTGTGGGTTCCTGTGTGTTGTTCTGGTTGAGAGTTGACTGAATGAATGACTGACTGACTGACTGACTGACTTCCGTCTGGATGCGGGAAGATGAGAGACATGCAGGACCGTCACCTCTCTGCGCACCCTTATGCTCGCTAATGCTCTTATACACACATCAGAAAGGATGTGCAAGCATGCAGGCGCTTAATACAAAGCAGTTCAAGTGCAGTACGTCCCCTGGAAGGGTTGGGTTGCCAGATGTGCACTAATTACAGGAGTTACACTAGTCGCTAAGCACTCAGCGTTCATAATTCAAAAACTTTTACCAAATATAAATATAATTCATAAAATGTAATATAATATAAAATATAATTTAAAAAAAAAACAGACTTTAACATTATTACTCAAAGATAATGATGCAAAGTTAGCAATATTTACAAATATTATCTGTTAGGGGAGAAGTTATTAACATTATTATTATTAGTTTGTTTTTTAAAGTTTGAGATGTATTGATATTTTATTATATAAAATATATATTTATATATTTATTATATATATATTTTTTTTTATTTAAAACACAGAATATATCCTGTATACACTCATTGGCCACAGTGCTTTGGACCTGGCATGGTTGTTGGTACTAGGTCTGGGTGTTTCCAAAATGTATTATTATTATTATTATTTTTATTTTTTTTCACACAACCATGTCTAGGGTTTATAGAGAATAGTCTGAGAAAAAAAAAAAATCCAGTGAAGGCAGTCCTCCAAGTAAAAATTCCTTGTTGATGCCAGAAGTCAGAGGAGAATGCATTAAAAGGCATATTTAATACACCCGTTTTGTATTGCTGGTTCTTGTTAGCAAACCTTTATACAGTATCATGACGCATCTCCAGTATCATACAGATACCATTGAAAATTATCATATGATTTATCTGACGAAATGTAACTGAGCCAGACAAGGACTTTTGTAACGCTGCTTAGTCACCATACTGACCTATTGTTAAAAAGTGCAAAACAAGTTTTTTCCCCCCTGTAAACTGAAAAAAAATGACTTCGGAGCAAGTGAAACTATGTTGAATAAAGGGGCATTAAAATAGCTTAACATTTCCTAATTAGGAGAATTATATTTTTATAAAATACAAGATCAATATTTTTTTTAATGGATATACTGTATTTACTAACAACAAAATTAAGACAATTTTAAGCTTGAAATGAACATAAATTTGTAGAAACCGGATTAATATTCATAGATTTGTTAACTTGTTTAATTATTTTTTTCCTCTACAGGATTGACCTTGACGATTTGCAACTGTAACTACAGTACGTACATGTCTATTGTCTAATATGTTCTTAGCCTCGCTACTGGCTGTTTGAAATTTCCTATAGGATCAAGAAGTATCTGTCCTATCCATCATATCTATCGATGCATATAATAAAAATAAAATACTAGTTGGAGCCAATGTCAATTTGCAGTGGTGGAACTTTCTATGTAATCTTTTAAAATCGTGATTAATCACATGCTATGACTGTGATCAATTGGATTAAAAAAAAATTAATCGATTGACAGGAGTAATAAATATTTAAAAAATCTTGGCTAATGGAAATTCATTATTTTGAACAATATATTTAACGAAATAGTACGAGGTTTAAAAGCAGGAATTCCCTACACATGGGGAAAAAAAATTCCAAGGTAGATAATGTATAGAATTTTTGTTGACTTTGTCATCTAGACCTGAGGTTTATTTTATGTACTGTACATGACGCCTGTCCCGATAGAATCCCGTACGCCTGATACGAGCTGTCGAAGGAAGATCTCCAACTATTTTAAAGTGACAAACCACAAGCCACAAAGAACGAGTGCAATGTGCGCCCGCTGAAACCCCGAGAGCGTCTGCAGTTCATTCAGCTCGAGTTACACACACTCACATCTGTTCATGACCTGTCTGTTCATGATAAACACACACAGAACCACCTTTCCTCTTCCTGCAGCAGGAATGCTGGAATATCTAGTCAGACCACTATTATTTATCTGGAACGAACATGGTGTTAAACAAGAACCACAGAAGAGACCACAGAATTTGTGCGAAAGAGTAGAACAACATACTGAAGAGATGAATCAGAAACTATGGAGGACAAACATGATAAGATTAACGCGTTAACATTCGCGAAGAAAATAATAAATCATTAATATATATATATATATATACATATATATATAGATATATATATTTAAAAAATTAAAATAAAAGGCGTGAGAACAAGATACTATTTTGTGGTCATCGTATATCCCATTCCCAAGCCTTAGTATATGATATATATATATATATATATATATTTTTTTTTTTCACGTTTGTCACCAAAATGGCTCCACAGCAACGCTCCAGATTGCATTGTTTAATTTTTTTTTTTAAACACATAAATCAAAAATGTTTTCCCGGATCATGCATTGGCTTTTTAACCCGTAACTGTTCTTTACAACCAAGTAGCAACATCCTACAGTAACAACCAACTGGATTAGCATAGCAACCACATAGCAACACTTTGGTGACCACGTTGCTGTGGTATCATAGCTGTGTTTCAACCCTTCAGCCTTTTTTTAATAAACATTTTTAACATTCTAACCTTTACACACGCAACTGTTAAATCATTTTAAAATGTACGACGACTGTACTGTACACTGTACTACTGCATAACTTGTTTAGTGGGTTTAGCGCGCTCTGCGTCAAACGAACATCGAAGTTGTATCTAATGTAACATCTCAGTACAAATAGTTTAGGTATCTTAGCCATCAGGAAATCTTGGGGGGGAAAAAAACACAAGTCTCAGTCTCACTAGGTAGGCGGCCTAGTGATGTAGCATTGGAGTTATTAAACCAATCGTTATAAGTTAAAGCCTATGATAATAATAATAATAATAATAATAATAATAATAATAATAGTTCAAGTCAAACTGATTTTCTCAAATTTCTCGTTAAGGGAGGCACAAAACTGATCCACATTCAACTACGGTACGGTGATGAGACGAAAACATTTAAATGGTGAAAACAATGACAGGTGGTCAGGTGATTAGTAAACTGGTGATGCTGAATGCTGAGTGGTTGGAACGGAGAAGGGCGGAAATGAGGTCGCTGCTGAGGTTGTTACCAATTTTTAAATGGCATCTTTATGCACTTTGCAGCCCGTCACAGTAAAACATTTATTCTTATTTGTTTCATTTAATTAACTTTAATATGAATAAACAGGGGCTGGCTCAAGACTTGTGCACAGTACTGTAGGTGAAGCTGACCCAAATCTAACACCGTAGAGACCCGCACTTTTAAAAGTGGAATGGTTTGCCTCCCCTCCGCAGGAAACTCAGTAAAATGAGACGCAGTAAACCGTAACTCTGCAGTCTTGCTCACACAGTCGACTCATGTTCGCTTAAAAAAGAATAAAAACAGACTTCAAATGTAAATGTTAAAGGTTCACATAATGCTCTGACATCTGCATAACGGCTCCTGTGAGTATTAAGTACAAAATCAAGTGTTTTCAAGCTGCACCAAATGTGTGTGTGTGTGTGTGTGTGTGTGTGTGTGTGTGTGTGTGTGTGTGTGTGTGTGTGTGTAAATGTCAGAGTTGAGGATACGAGTGCTTTAAACATGATCTTTTTTTTCTTTTTTACTTTCCTCCACACCTACAAGCTTTTCCACCCGTGTGTGTGTGTGTGTGTGTGTGTGGAGATAATGGAAATGAAAGCTCGTTCATTAGAAGAGTAAATAAACACTCCAGAGAAATAAATGTAAAGCTGCAAATGTTTATCTCATCAATTAATGACTCACGTTTTCATTTCAGCTGCAGATGAATTTAAACCTTCGAGTCATGTGATGTGCTAGGAATCACGAATGTCATTATGTGTAGCAAATCACACGTTTGTATTTTGATTTGAAACATTCCTCAATCACTGATTTAACAAGGAAATAGTTTTTTACACTTTAGTATACAAGCTGACTTTTATTATTAGCTTTACCTTAATGATTGCATTCGTCTTCTATTTAAAAATGTTTCCATAATTAAATATTTCTTAATATGATTTTAAGTTGGATTTTCTTCTTTTACATACTACTAGCTTTTTGTATTAATATTATTTTCTTAATTGTACCATGTCATTTTTATAATTGTTTTAAATATATATATATTTTTTACAAGAGTCGCTCATTTATTATTTCAGTATTTATATTGGTTTGATCTCAAGGTTGAGATAAGTCGCGTACACAACCATACACACATTAACATGCAGTGTAAGGCTTATACGACTGTCTGTGACCTTAGATGGAAATACTGAATAGAATAGAAAGATTTCGCTACAATAAAAGGACAATTGCACTAGAAGAATACAATTAAATTAAAAATAGAAATAATAAATGTAAACATTTTAATGTAATGTACAATTCCAACATCAATTTGTTTTATTGTTTCATTACAAATATAATTAGAATAGAAATAGATAAGAATAAATAAATTACACAAAATGTGCAAGGTTGTGACTGTTACATTCACCCCTTCAGTGTTTTTCCTGTTTTGCTGCATTACACGGAACTAATCATATGTGAACAAATCAATAAAGGATCAGTTAATTTTTGTTAATATGCAAACTGATAAATTATACATAAGGATTTAAGAATTGTCCTTTTTTTTTTTTAAATCATATTATTTCATACATTTCAGGAATTTCATTTTAAGTTCATAGAATTAGAATCTATTTATCCACCTAATCTTAAAGATTTATACTAAACAGCACAGCATCCTGTGTAGCAGAAGCAAATTATTTAGAACCAAGTTTAGAATTATGGCAAAATCTAGGGGGAAAAAACGGTATATTAAATCAAGAAATTAAAAAAATAAATAAAATAAAAAAATCACAATATCAACAGAATCGCAATCCAAATCGAATCGCATGATAATATTGTAACAGGTGCTCACTGGTGATTCGCATCCCTACTCAACATTCTGCCAAATCTAAATCTACCCCATAATGGTTTCAAGGGAAACAGTTAAGTGTCTTGGAAGAAATTGAGAAGCTGTGCTAAGACTTAAAGATTTGCAGTACAGTAACAAAACTCGCCTAACTTTAAATAATTTGTGTGTCTTAGAAATGCGCCTTCAAAGCATGCTGTAGAAATTAAATGCCACACATTCCCCAAACGCCACCTTGTTTCCTGGTTGCAATGAACCAAACCAGGAAAAACACCAAGAGGGGTGAATACTTTCACAAATCTGGTCGGAACGTTTCACAAAATAACTTTATAGTCATACAGTATAAAGCTGTCTGTTGTCGGTATCCATGAACAAAGCGCTTCCACATCCTACACACCGGATTAAGTCCTACGTTTTAGATATACAGTACTGTGGACAAGTTTTTTTTTTAGTACAAACTGTTTTATGGAGGTCTTTTTATTTTTATTTTTTTAACTTTACTATTGCATATTGCATATACTATTGCAAAAGCATTTCTGATTTTCAAACATCAGTATTCAACCACAAAATAAAAAAGGGAATCTGCTGGAATTTGCATGCAAAAAGGAAGAGGTGAAACAGTCAAAGTCCTCAGAAGAACTGTGGGGAATCTGCAGGATGCTTACCGCCAAAGCACAGTACTGGTGTCGATTTCATTACTTTTTTTTATGTCATACATGTATAATACAGAAAACTTGGAAGTGACCTGGCGGCACGGTGGTGTAATGGTTAGCACTGTCGCCTTGCACCGCCAGGGTCCGGGTTCATGGTCCGTCTCTGTGTGCATGGAGTTTGCATGTTCTCCCTGTGCTTGGTGGGTTTCCTCCGGGTACTCCGGTTTCCTCCCACAGTCCAAAGACATGTAGGTTAGGCTAATTGGCGTTCCCAAATTGCCTGTAGTGTGTGAATGAGTGAGTGTGTGTGTCTGTGCCCTGCGATGGATTGGCACCCTGTCCAGGGTGTACCCTGCCATGTGGCCTAAGTCTCCTGAATACAGCCCCCCGTGACCCTGAATACAGGATTAAGCGGTATAGATGATGAGTGAGTGGAAGTGACCGATCTCGCTTCCCTAAAAATTTCAGTCAGCCGTTTTGGAGAGATGATTTTATATGTGCCCCTAAATGCCAATTTCGGAGCATTATACTGTCTCACTTCAAACAATAATCATTTAAACTACAAATTATTCATATTTCTTCATGAGTATTGATACAATTGGTGTAAGCTTATAGAAAGATATGACCTGTAAAAATTGTTTAGATGCCTAAATTAAAGTAAAGTATTCTGTGCAAAATTAAGTACTTTTTTCAACAACAAAAAAAAATCTGTAGTTGCAGAAAAAACCATGTTGCAATATCTTAATTTTGTATAATAAAATAGTTAATTGTAATGTAGTGTAGTCAATTGCCTCTGTTGGCCAATAATCTCTTCTAAATGGTTCATGATAATGTTTTTTAAATCACACACGATTGAAAAAAGTCCTGCAGGTCTTAAAGTGTTAAAGCTCAGGTGAACTGAGAGTCGCAGCACTGACATTTTCTACTACGATGAACGTCTAATTCTGAAGGATCGAATCAGGCCTTCACTTAACAGAATGAGATCAGGAGACTCCACAAAAACAGAGTAATACAATTATTCCTGATAAATGTATGGAATCAGGAGGCTGGAATTAAATTTTAATTATTCTGGCAACCCAGAGCCTTTAGCAAGGCCTGCACATAGCCGAAAAGAACGAGAACTTAAAGTGCTTAAGGCGACGTTTAAGTCCTTCTGACAACAGCAGCTCCTATTAAAGAGGCCACCCTGAGCGCTTGAGCCTTGGGTAAAGCTTAAATACCGGCTAATGATGCTCATGAAGAGTGACTGGAGCTTTGACACTAAACCGCAGACTGAATGCAACGTTTATGCAACTATTGACCTTTCTAATTCTTTAAGCCGTGTACATCTCCACTTACCTGTCTGGGGATTCCCGACATTTCACTCTCGCTTCGATTCGGCCGGGTTTACAGCAGGGGGAGTTCGGCACGGAGCCGGCGAGACCCTGAGACGTACATCTGCGACTTTGGTACTGGAGAGATTTAACCCGGGTGGACCGGTTAACGCAGCGTCTGCGTGCCGTTCGACCCACGGGGCCCGAACGCAGCCTCCGGAGGGGCATCGGGGAACTGCAGGCAAAGAGAACAAGCAGTTCATCAGCGACATCTTCCAAAACAACACAACTTTTCATACAGGTGCTTATAGAATTAACGGTGCTCTCTTTCTCTCTCTTCATGAAGCACCTGCAGGTATCACACGAAATATTATATCCCGAAGTGGCACTCAGTTAGTTGACCCCTGACATCAGAGACGCACTGACCTTTGACCCGTGTGCACTGACTTACTAAAGTATTTCACAACATGACGTCAGTCACACCGCCGCTATATTCACACTGACTTCTAAATAAGTGCAGCAGAAACAAATAGTCAGTTTTGAGAGAAAAGCACACACATCTGTTGAATTGTGGAAAACCAGAGCACTTTGGAATTCTCAGTTCTGATTGGTCTATAAGCAGGAGCCTAGACAGTAGTCATGTCTATCTATATCTATGTCTACACTCTATATAGACATATATCTATGTCTAGACGGTAGTCATGTCTGTCTACATCTATGTCCTTACTTGTTTTTTAGATATGAAGAAGCTTTCTTTGGAAGGAGTCTCCAGTGTCAGCAATTTGGAAATGAAACCATCAACTTGACATTTTTCATCAGAGGAAAGGCATGACGAGAGAGGACTATTTATTTATTTATTTATTTATTTATTTGTCCTCTGGTAAGGGAATGACTGTTTATAGCTGCTATAACGTGACTAACTTTCTTTTCCTGATGTTTGCCCGTGTCACTTTTTTAATAAATGAAATGTGTTACTGTTGGCAGATTCCTTTAATAAGAGCAATAAAATATTTTTTTTATTAGACATGCTGTTATTGGAAAATAATCAATTTAACTGAGTGTACACCTCACACGCTACAGTCACATGACAAGCTCAATTCCGATCGACTTGCATCGTTTAATTCTGATTGTTTTGGTCAGATCGGATTTGCATGTCTCGACGGTTCACATTCATAATTATAAACGAACCTTTATTTGACTCTAATGAGGACAATTATAATTATTAATTATTAAGAAGTCTGTCTTCTTAAACGGCACCTGTGTGCACATCGATAAGTCTTTACTTGCACTATCTGGGTTAAAGCACACCAGGACTTCGCTGAGCGAGCACTCGTTCATTTCAAACAATGAACGCAATTTTTGAAAAAGTATGCTTGGGGTTTTGCTCTGGAAGACGTGAAGAAGCTAGTTGGCTATGAAACCACTATACTGTCGGTGCAATTGATGATGTCGTCTTACCCATGCACAGAGGCAAAAAGTTGCCCGTTCTCATGTAAGCTGTAAAACAGAAAAATGATTCAGATCCAATCTAAAAACATCAGATTTGTGCATTCAGACAGCCAAAAAAAATCTGATCTGTGTCACATTGAGTTAAAAACAATGGATTTGAATCATTCCAGGCTGGTGATGTGGACAAAACCTACAGTAAGTGTTTAAATCTTTACATAACAACAGAAATAATCAAATATTTTTACAAAAAAGATGATGAAACTAAATGTTTTAAATATTAAAATATCTTTGAATTGGTTCTATAGCCTATACAATTACAATTACACTAAATACATACTGTGGTATAAAAATAATTAAATTCAAAATAATTATATGAAGAAACCCAATAGGACTCAATCTGATGTTTAAAGAAAACATATAAATAACTGCAATTAAATGATTATGTAATGATTTATGACAGCCTTGCGTGGTTGGCTGTGTTTCAGCTGTAATGACTCCCAATTCATGCATTTGTTCAACACCGAACGTCCCTTTCACCAGTTAGACAGCTTGGTGCTGAGAGACGAAGAACAACATTCTCACACAAAGTCGGATTATTTCTAATGAGGATAATTCTCACGCTGACCCCGCGGTGACCTCCGGTGACCCCTGGAGTCCCCCCCCCCACCACCACCTCAATGCTGGGCTTTCAGCTGCTTGGCACTAACGTGAGAGCAGAGAGCGGTATTTAGCGGTTTCCCATCAGTCCCTGCGCATGGAGTTTCCCATTACTGCTCAAGATACAACAAACCGGCGGGAATTCAACAGGCAGCTGTGACAGGTTTTTTTTTTTTAACATGAAAGCTTTAAAGAACAACTAAATAAAAGGATGTTTCACTTATTTCTTTCTAATCTTTCACAATTTCATCTAAAATTTAGATCTCATCCGTACAGAATATTTAATAACAGTGTTGGACAAAAATCAATAGACTTAATGGAACAGGCTAATAATGTTATAATGTATAACAAGCTAGTTAATACAGACTTAGGAAGGCATGCACCAGATCTTAGAGCAGTCCATATTACAGCATTGAGGTATGTCACAAGTCACCATGAAGTGCATTCGTTATGAACCTATCCTCACCGGCCACTTCATCGGGTACACCTGTTCAACTGCTTGTTAGAGCAAATATCTAATCTGCCAATCACATGGCAGCAACTCGATGCATTTAGGCATGCAGAGCTGATCAAGAAGATCTGCTGAAGGTCAAACCGAGCATCAGAATGGGGAAGAAAGGTTATTTAAGTGACTTTGAACCTGGCATGGTTGCTGCTGCCAGACGGGCTGGTCCGAGTATACAGTATATGAAACTGCTGATCTGCTGGGATTTCACAAACAACCACGTCTATGGTTTATAGAAAATGGTCTGGAAAAGTGAAACTATCCTCTGCGTTCTCTGCGTGAAAATGCATCAAAATTATGTTTGCTGAAAATGTTTTTGAAAAATGAAAATGTAAAATAAAAGTGTATGAAATTATAATTATAAAAATGTATTATTAGAAATTATAATTGTTGAAATTGCAAATGGTTGCTAAATTATTGAAAGAAAATTTAAATTGTTGGAATTATACATTTAAATTGTTAAAATTGTATATTGAAATTATAAATTGAAAATGTTTGTTAATTTCAACATTTACCATTTCAACAATTTAAATTTTCTTTCAATAATTAACAAACATTTTCAATGTGTAATTATAGAAAAAATAAATTGTTGGAATTGTAAATTGAAAAATTGTAAATTGAAAAAGGTGAAATTGTAAATTGAAAATGTTTGTTAAAAATTATTGAAATAAAATTTAAATAGTTGAAATTGTAAATGTTGAAATTGCAAACTGAAAATGTTTGTTAATTATTGAAAAATATTTAATTGTTGGAACTGTAAACTGAAATTGTTGGAATTATACATTGAAAAAGGAGAAATTTTAATTTGAAAATGTTTGATAAATTATTGATTTTTTTTTTTTTATTATTGTTGAGATTGTAAATTGAATACATGTTAGTTGAAAATTGTTGAAAATGACTTACTGATGTTCCTTGATACCAGAGGTCAGAGGAAAATGGCCATAGCGGTTCGAACAGATGGGAACAATAACTCAATTAACATCACCTTACAACCGAGTTACGCTGAAGAGCATCTCTGAACGCACAACACGACACACCTTGAGGCAGATGTGCTACAGCACTATAATTTGCATCGGCTGATCAGAACTGGACAACAGAAGATGGAAAAACGTTGCCTGGTCTGATGAGTCTCGATTTCTGCTGTGACATTGGGACGGTAGGATCAGAATTTGCCGTAAAACAACATGAAAGCATGGATCCATCCTGCCATGTATTAACGGTTCAGACTGCTGGGGGTGGTGTAATGGTGGAGGGGCAATTTTCTTGGCACACTTTGCACCCCCTTAGAACCATTTGAGCAAAAGGGGCTCCAATCCAGTACTAGCAAGGTGCATGTAATGAAGTGGCCGGTCAGTGTATACAATAAAACAAAATGTATTTGCAAAGTCAATAAATAGTTTGTTTTGTTTGTTCCCACAGAACTGATCCTACCATGAATAACAAAATTAATGACCTGCTCGTCCCAAGTGCCTGTGATACTGATATGTCTTCCAACAAGGGGTTTAAATTTCCCTCTAAAGCCTGAGGACGATTTAAGCCATGCCCTACAACTATTACAAATAACTAGCCGACTAGCTAGCTGCTAACAAGCTAGCTTGACTTCTCGGTAATTTAGTCAAACGTCAAAAAAACAAACCATAAAACTATTTTTCCACAAACAACTAATCTAACCCAGCCACTGGGGCTGCACAAATCAGATTAGCAAAAGCAAAGTTAGCTAGCTACTGTACACTACACTATATGGACAAAAGTATTTGGCCAACCCTGCAATGACATTGTTTCCAAATACATATACTTCAATATGGAGTAAACTGAAGCCCCTTTTGCAGCTATACAGTTTATAACAGCTTCCATTCTTCTTGGAAGGCCGTCCACAAGATTTTGGAGTGGGAATTCATGCCCATTCATCCTGTAGCGCATTTATGAGGTCAAGCACTGATGCTGGGCGAGAAGGCCTGACTCACAATCTCCGTTCCAGTTCATCCCAAAGCTGCTCTATGGGGTTGAGGTCAGGGCTCTGTATTAGGGCCAGTCAAGTTCTTCCACACTGAACTCATTAAGCCAGGTCCTTGCTTTGTGTGCTGGGGTCAGTCATGTTGGAATGGAAAAGGACCTTCCCCAAACTGTTGGCACAAAGTCGAAAGTGTACCATAGCATTGTCCAAGATGTTTTGGTATGCTTAAGCATTAAGACTGCCCTTCACTGGGGATAAGTGGTCTGATTGAAACACCTGAATCCAATAATTAACAGGTTACCTTTGTCCATATAGTGCATCTGGTGTAATACATAAATAATTTGGAGTATAACTGGGCTAGCGGCAAGAACCTATTCCCCTTAAACAGGAGCATAGACTCGTTGTAAGAAGACCAGGTGATGGTTTTCTCTACTGTGTAGGCTCAGATTCCTGTTCTCTTTTGTCTTCTGATGCTGTAGGCCATCCGGCTTAAAGTACTGATGAAGTCTTTTGTACAGTTGAAGAACTTTAACTTTGCACTTTGTCATTGCTAGGGATTCTTACATGTACTTTAAAACACAAAATTAAAAAAAAATTTAAAAAGAAAGAAAAAAAAAAGTAATTTCACAAGACTATCCCTTTAATTCCCTCTAAAACACCAGACATGTCAACACCTTTGACACCTGCACTAAAGCTGACTATTAACACTGAGGTCACTTGGAACAGCTATAAATAAATACTTCCAAAACAAGCGCGCTCCTAAAAGGCGTGTTCGCCCATGACGCATTTCACTACCATACTGTACGACAAAGGGTGTAAAAGAGAAACGGCATTTGGAGGGTGCATGAACTCGATTTTCCAGCGCAGGGCAAACACACACACAAACAAACACACACTGTGCACAACCGGAGGAGTATCTCCCTCTCGGCTAATTCCCACAGCTCGTGACTAGCCTGAGTACTTGCTTCAGGCCTTTCGGTTAAAAAGAAATAAATCAGACCAGTTGCTGAAACTAAAAAACAAATTAAATAGGCACAGACTTGATTAACGACAAATGTGCAACACATCCGCATCCAAACCCGCAGGTATGAGAGGAGTCGGGCCTGTTGTGGAGCTCGAGGCTCTGCACAGGCGATTATTAATGATTATGGTGCCGGGGCACAGGTGGTGCAGTCATTACCGGCATTTGTTCATTAACACAATGACCCGTTTAAATGGGGTGTGAGCAACTAATGTCAGGGTGTTCTCGGTGTTCCTTTTTTTGTATCTCTCTATCCCTTTCACCTAAATACACACACATTAAATAAATGAAAATGAATACACACAAAAACGAGAGGCGTTCAAGTCAAACCGGGAATTGGTTAAGCACAGTAGCCTCACTCAAAGACATTTCAACATGTTTTGGTCATTAAAGGAGTTCCTGGGAGGCCGGCGTTTCCAGTCATGAAGCAGGACGTTTGATCAGGGCTCTGGCTACTGAGAAAACATTCTAGCCTGATGGTATACGAGCACTAGTGAAACTTTTTACACACACACACACACACACACACACACACACACACACACACACACACGAGACATGAACAACATTCTTTTCAACTATTAGTACTTTAACATTTAAACACATTCACAAAAAAAAAAAAAAATCGGACTGTTGAATTAGCGCTAAGAGGTGATCTTTTATTTTTATTATTATATTTTAAAGAAACTTGTCCTCTTGTGACTTTTCATACCCATGTAAATTCCCTTTCATATACATCATATAAAGTGATATTTGAATATTTTGCTCCAAATCGTCCATAACATGCTCACACACGCGCGCACTCACACACTCACACACTCACACCCACCTGTCCTCTTTGCCATTGCCATCAGCATCTTGGAAATTAAACAGTTCCTTTTTAGCCACAGTTGCATTCTGGGCTTGCCTACTTTGACTCTTCCTTCTCTGAAACACAATAAGTAGACATTAATCATATCCATTATATACAAATACACATTAATCTACTGTATTAAGTGACAACAGCTTAAAGGCATAGTCCAACCCAATTTCTGGCTATTTTATTTCCAGTGTGTGGTGTTATTATAAAAGAAAGGATTTTTTTTTTATAAAAAAAGAAAAAAAAAAGAAAAGAGAAACCTTTAGTAACTCATAATAATAAGTCTATTAGCTATTAGTCTATTTAGCTATTTATTTTAAAGGGTATAATTATTACATTGATTTTCTTTTTAGTATTTGCATGAACAATAAAAACAACATGTATAGGAGTATTTTCTCTTAAACTTTCTTTTAATCATAAAAGACCACAGTAGTTCACCTGATGCGCGCACAAACTGGCATAGATTTTACGCCGGATGCCCTGCCTGACAAAACCCTCCCTTTTTTTTTTAAGCTGACAGGAAGTCTATGGAAACACAAATAAGCACTCTTTACAACTGTGGTGAGCAGAAAAGCACAACAGGTTGAAATATAAGGCAGGTTTCATTCCCATCAACCAAGAACTGGAATACGAGGACACATCGGACACTACAGTCAGACACGGTGGATAAGTTGGAGATGTTCTTCAGGATGGTTGTAAAGACTGTACCCTTCTCTGACTAGCCCTTGCCATCTGAATACCTTTCCACCAGTAGTTTTTTTTTCTTTCTTTCCATTTTATTCTATTTTTCTTCACGCTATTCCATGTAAAGCGTCGAACCTGTTTTGGTAAGACATTCCAGGAGATGATGTTTATGAAATGCTCGGAGCAGCTTGGCTGGCAGAAACGTCTATGCCACGGTCACTCATCACATTATTATTATTATATATATATTTTTTTTTTTACACACTTTGATGTTGGCTTAGATATCTGCATGAATGAGCAGGATGTCCTTCTTGGCAGCTGTGTGGTATTTTAAACATTTTACAAATGCCCTGTTTTTTTTTTTTTTTTTCAGCACAATTAGCAGTGAATACTGTACAGCCCAGAC
The DNA here is from genome assembly GCA_013621035.1 of Clarias magur. NCBI lineage: Eukaryota > Metazoa > Chordata > Actinopteri > Siluriformes > Clariidae > Clarias > Clarias magur. The sequence goes on along the minus strand of QNUK01000384.1, from coordinate 601,061 downwards.
GATAATAACGCTCACCCACGCAAAGAGCTCAAAAGACTTATTTTTACAGGACAGACTGCATTTGACGGTAACGTGCTAATGATCAAAAACATGTAGACAGACAACAAACGTTTTTAGAGCAATGCTAAAAAGATTTAAAACATTAAACATCAAAGCAGTCTGAGATTAGATAACCTAAAGCAGGTCTTTCTGGTAACAGTCACTCTGATATTATTATTGTTATTATTATTATTATTTTTATTCAAACATGAGAGACTGTAAAAGCCCTTCAACAAGATCCGCCTCAACTGTAAAACAATTATCGCTGTTTGTATTGTAACACAAAGGGGATAATCATTGCAATCAAGCAGGATCATAATGCATACTGCATGAGTAATGCAATATATTAACAAAAATAAAAACTTCATATAAAAACACAAAACTAAAATTGATGGCCAAAACACAGTTTTGGTGAGGATTCTTTTTTTTTTTTATCTTGTAATACGGAAAATGTGTGTGCCAAAGAAGCTCCTTCTGAAGTTTATGCAACATGGAAGTGACTGATCTTGCTTCCTCCCAAAAATCCAGAGTTCTTAACTTCAGCTGTTTTGGAGAGATGATTTTATATGTGCCCCAAAAATGGCCATTTATTTAGTTTTTCAGTTATACTGACACACTTCACACAATAATCATTTCAATCATGAATATTGACGCTAAAATTGGTGTAAGCTTCTAGAAGCATGTGACCTGTAAAAATTGTTGCTTAAACTGGTTCTTGGTAAAAGCTTAAAAAGGAAAAAGTCTGTAGTGTCCGTAACCATGTCAAATTCATGTAGACATATCTTTTTACTTTTTTCAGCTTTGTGCATTTTCGTGTGAAATCTAAATTGGCCAAGTTTCATCAGAGTGACAGTTAAAACCGTTGAAAGATTTGAATTTTAAAAAGTAACGGACACTACGGACATAAATTCTTTTTTAATTTGATAAAAATAGAACTGCTAATTAAGCAAGGATCCGGATTATTTATTATGAAAATTAAGTGTTATAAATAATGTATACGGTGTTAAAAAATATTATTGGAATATAATGTTATGCATATGATCCTGTCTGAAAATTCACTTTTTCACCTACTGTAGGTGAGACTCTTTATTCTGTAGCGATACTATATTTGGGCCGTAAGTTATAAAAGAGGTTGCATAAGAAGAACAAAAATATGAATATAAACGTTAGCCAAAATCATTACTTGGGTTTGTTTAACAAAAGGTAAAAATATGTCAAAAGAAAGATTCATTTTAAAATAATTAACAATACAAGAATAAATAATTTATAAAATTTCATAAAAAGAGATTTTTTTTAAATTAAATAGTGAATTCATGAATAATAAGTGTACACACCTTCATACTGTTGCTGCTCTAATTTGTATAGTCACATACTGTATAGTTTTATTTCTTGGTAACTCTGGCTATATTAAATTCACCAGAATAACCAGAAGTGGCCATTTACAGTATAAGAGGTACTTAATTAAAAAGACTAAAGTAGCTGGGCTTTAGAGAGACAGGATGATAAAGTAATGATGATGAAGTAATGATACCCGTGTCAGGCTGAAGGAAGTAGACGATCTCTTCTTCAGCAGACGAGCTACAGCCGGGCTGCTTTTTCCAGGAGAGGGTCTGGCCTGAGGGGGTGCAAGAGACAAATGAGTGAGTGGAGGATATCCGTGTATTCTTCATTATTTGCTATTAAAAACTCTTATATTGAATCATATTTTATGCTGTGTAAGACACATTGGGGAACATTAGATATTTGTTTTTATTAACGTAAATATCAAGTCTAAAGAAGATTCCAGTAAGTACGTACACAGTATGTAAATGAGTAAGTAAGTTACATGCACACATGCATACATACATACAGTTAAACGTGCTGTATATATAAAAAAAATAATAATAAAAATAATAATGTGGAAGTTTTTTTTTTTTTTAACATGACATGGCTAAAGTTATGGAGATAATTTTTCACCATTCTTGTGTCTTCTAACTGAAGCTATTGGCCGGTGTCTTCCCAAATTAGTGAGATTAATTCTCCTGATTAACTGAATTATTTACAGCTAATCATATTTTGATTCCAAGATTTATCTGGCTAAAGTTTTAAATGATAAAATATTCAGAATGTTTGACTCGAAGCACCATTAGTGCGCCTGCTTCGTGCTTTCATGTGGTTTGTCAGTGTGTGTTTGATCTATATGAATCACTGCAATCTAGGATGCATTCGGGAAATGCTTTTCCGACACACCACACACACTACAAACACACAACTACGCTTCAATTTTAACAAGAGTTTCAGTCCATGACAGTGGTTTCAGAGGGAGCCTTTGCATCATGCTGTGCTTGCGTCTGTGGATTATTTATTAAATTTTTTTAAAACATTTAATGGAGCATAGGTTCTATTTTAAAAAATTCAGACATCACAAATGCAAATAGGATTTGAATTTAAAGGTTAAATCCACCTTAAAGACTTGTATATCGATCTCTAATTATTACATGATCATCGATCCAGAATGTCATTTCCACTGAAATTCTGACCTTCATCAACATTCTGCTCCATTTTGTTTAACAGATTCCCACATCACATCCCACAATGCACTTCAATATTTAATATACATCACGTCATTATGCAGATGCCCTTATCCGGAGAGACTTGTACAGTATTTCTCTCTCATTACACATCTGAGCAGGTGAAGGTTAAAAGCCTTGCTCAAAGGCCCTACAATGACAACTTGGTGGTGGTGGGATTTGAACCAGGAACCTTCCGACCTTAACCACTGAGCTTCCCCTGCCATCCCAGTTCTGGTGGTAATGCCAATGGTATTTAGCCCTGGTTAAAGCAGCGGTGCGGCAGACCTTTAGTCCTTTAGTCTCTCCACCTGCCTCACCTTATCATCCATATACTAGCATCCATATACAGTGGAACTTTGGATTACGAGCATAATTCGTTCCGGAAGCGGACTCGTACTCCAAAACACTCTTAAACCAAATCAAATCTTCCCATAAGAAATAATGAAAACTCAAATAATTTGTTCCACAGCCCAAAAAAAAGAAATACAGAAAAATAATTAATACAATATATAAAGTAAAAATAAAACAAATTAACCTGCACTTTACCTTTAAAAAAAAGTTTAAATAAATCCCAACAGATAAGTTTCTGTTTGTGCGCGCAAGCGCCGTGTATTCGTTTGTGCATGTGTGTGTGCGTTTGTGTGTGGAATTAGCCCCTTCCCTCGCCTGTCTTACACAGTAAAACTCCTCCTCCCTCGCCCCAACACTGTTTTAACGGGAAAAAAATAAATCTCTATAATGACACTCACGCAGACTAACGGAATCACTGCTGTAAAGTAACAAAAAAACAAATGAACCAGCACCTTACCTTTGAAAAGAATCGCGACAGAGCAGAGTTTCTGTGTAGAGCAGAGTGTCTGTGTGAAGCCGGGGAGGGGGGGTGTAAAAGCGAGAGAGTGTGTTTGTGTGTGTCGGTGTCAAAAAACTTGGCACTCGTAAACCAAGACATGCTCGTTTTTCAAGTCAAAATGTATTTTAAATCTTTGCTCGTCTTGCGGAACACTCGTAAACCGAGTCACTCGCAATCGGAGGTTCCACTGTACTCGCGCCTTCATTATTGCCATACTAGTACTCCCATAGTTTACTAACTAGCTGAGTTCTAACAACCTTGTCTTATAACTGCATTGCATTCTGGGAGTCTGATTCCAGCATTTTTATCGCCGTCCCCACTACATATTGGCACGAATTTCACATTATTACTACTGCATGTTGGTACCTTGGCGGTGCTCTGCCTGGTCGTCTCTGCCAGGTAGCGCTGTGCCGCTTTCAGCATGCGTGCAAACACATTTCTCCCACTTGAGCCTACAGCCTCTGGGAAAATCAACACAGAGAGAGAGAGAGAGAGAGAGAGAGAGAGAGAGAGAGAGAGAAAGAGAGAGAGAGAGAGAGAGAGAGAGAGAGAGAGAGAGAGACAGACAACAGAGAGTTGAGAAATACACAGCTGGAATTCAATATTCCAGACAAACAGATGAATCATACAGACTAATATGCACTGTTTAAAAGTGTCGACTGCATAAAACTATACGACTTGCTTAAATATATGTTTAGACGCTGTGTGTTTGTAAACCTGTTAAACCAGTAACGCTCGCAGATTTCTGTTCAGATATACGCGTGTTTATTCCTCTCTACAGGTTACTTTTCATCTCGTATGTTATCATTATTATTAAATCTTAAGGTTTTATTGCTCAAAGTTTGACAGATGTATGATTAATGTACAGATGGGAACAGTGAACTGATAAAATCAATAACGGGATATAAGTACATTTCACAACATAAATTATGTCGCATCACATTAATTTTTGTTTGGCAATTACAAAATCTGATTCGAAGCCAATTTGATATTAAAGCTTAGAGATGGGGGGGGGATGGGGGAATAATTATTTCATGTGACGATTCATGGATTGCCGCAGTGACTCCAAAAAATAAAAAAATTATTTTTTACATTACGATTTACATGGAAATTTGGGTTTGAGGTCTAGAGTATTATGACCAGAGCTTCATTAATCATTCCATCTCCATCGTACCATAGTGAGAGCCCCTTATGTTTGTAACCTTATGTTTGAGGGTGGAGTCATCCTGAATAAGCCCACAGTTATCACCAGGTATTGATTTTGCAGGGACATGTCTCTTCTCCCACTCATTAATAACATAGTTGTTCTGTTAGATTTTATACTCAACCTGAAGTTATCCAAGCATTAAAAAAAAAAAAAAGAAGTAAATAAAAAAATCACACGGGTCCTCTTTCAGCAGTGTGAACTTTATCGCTCCCGTTCCTGCGCACGGTGCCTGCATGCTATTCAAAGACTGAGTCGTGTGATGCCAAACCTCGACAGACTTCAAACACCGATCCGATCTCCTCCCGCTAGTAAACAAGTCTGCTAGACGAGGAAATACGAGCCGTGTTTCATTTCAAAGCCTCTTTCTGCTGGAGTGTGCAGAGCACTGGCCCGAGTACAGTCGAGTTACTTTTATATATTTATAAAAATAAATAAAAATGTAAATATTTAAAGGAAAAATAGTTTTGCTATAGTATAATGGATCATGACTGTAATTACGTTGATCGTTTTAGTTAAAGAGTTAAATTGCAGTCGAGCAGTTTTCAGTGAACAGTCAGCGTCCTCGACAAATTGGACTTCCTGTTCACTAAAACTCCTAAAAGTTCCTGTTACAGAATCTCTCACTGACCTTATACTGTAGCACACAGTTATAGAGAGGTTGATTCATGGTCGCATGCTATCTGGTATCACTCAAATGAGGATAGCGTTGTTTTTGAGTCCGGTTGGTCCCAGGTTTTCTTCCTCGGGGAGTCCCCCCCCACCCCACACACACACCAGCTTGCTCACCAGGGAAAAATTAATTAAAGCTATGCATTCATAAAACCTTTTTTTTAAATTTTTTTTTATTTACGAAGCCAAGTAAAAAATTATCCTTACTCCAGTTATATTGATGGTTCAAGGCTACCATCTGATTTGCATTTACGACATTTGGCAGACGTACATTACATTTGAGCAGTTGAAGGTTACGGGCTTTGCTCAAGGGCCCAACAGTGGAAACATCGTGATGAGGTTTGAACCTGGAACCTTCCGGCCCATAATCCAAAGCCTTAACCACTGAGCGAACCCCTGACCCTCCAGGTGTCCCCAGGTGTGAATGCATTACTGTACAGTACATCAGTTCAATTGAAACTGTGGTGCGAGAAAAATGGACGTGTGATTTGCACGAAAGAAGGGCAGCGAGGGGTGATTCCGATTTCCTTTTTTTTTTTGTGGTCTGAGGGTGTACAGCACCTAGTACTTAAACAACTCGCGTTAGAGCATAAACGGAAGAGCTTGGATATCTGCAAACTAAATTCAGACTGACACTCTAAGGAAGGTGAAAGTTTCTTAAAGAGAATGATTACTGCTGACGAGACACGGATTCATCGCGACGAGTCTGAGAGTAAAAGGCAGCGTATGGAACGGAAACATCCTCAATCACCGACCGAGAAAAAGTACAAAAGAAAAAAACCATCAGCTGGAAAATTCATCAATGCTTACAGTTTCCTGGGATTCTCAAGGGCCAGAAGTATTGGAACATCATCCGGAAAAAGCTTCAACAATCAACAGTGAGACGCTTATTAAGAGCTGAAGCCTGAACTTAACTCTGGATTAAACGCAGAGGACTGATGTGACGTGATCGTGCATGACGATGCACGTCCGCACACTTCTGCCCACACTGTCGACAATCTGCAAAATCTTTTTTTGTTAGTTTTGTTGAGATGTTAAAGGATCCTGATACATGGATTTCTAACACAAAAGAACCGCAATACATAACTGAATTGACCCCCCCCCCGCCCATCTCTCATCATCTCTTCTGTACGGTGTATGAATAAACCAGACAAAGAAGGTAGAAACTACTGTAAAAAAAATTCCCGCGTGGAGGAAAGCTCCGAGTGTACGAGTGTGAACGGTGGCGTGACACACCTAAGCCCATAAGCCCAGCGTCTTATAGACTTCTTTGTTATCCGTTTCCGGGCTGGTCGCCAGAACTCTTAATTTATCTCCCAGATGTTTTCTTCAGTCCCTTAACAGAATCCAGGCGATGCCTCGACGTGGTGATTTAGCATATTTCACCGTGCTCATTATTAATTCACTTCTGTGTCGTGGAAACGTGTCTCATAAATCAGCAGTCTGACCTTTTCCAGGAGGTTCGTTCCCGTCCTCGTCAGCTCTCTGCTCTTTGTTTCCGTCACCACCGAGAGACCCGGCACTGTTCTCGCAGCGTTCCTCTGAAGATGAAGTTACAAATTGAACACATGTTAATAAAACAGACAAAGTAATCCTTATTGAAATGAATATTATGTGTATTAGACGTGGCACTCCAGAGCTACATGGAGATTAGACTTTTTTTCCCAGAATTTCTTTTTCATTATAGCAGCACTACATCTCACATTTATCGATTTTTAACTAGCGTAAATTACTCATCGCTGCCGGGAAAAGAGTTTGCAGAAGGAGTTTACTGTTAAAAGCTAAAATATTAAATCAGTGATAATATATTATTTCAAGTTGAAGCCAATATACTATACACTTCTCCCTGTCTTTGTCCAGGGTTTAATACAAAGAGACACTCAACCTTACAACATTTTACTTAACACTTTGTTTACGCCAAGTTGCACTTGTAATCGGAGAGTGAATCACAGATGAGAAATGGAAAAAATAGATCAGATAAAGATGAAGTTTTGTCTTAAAACGACTCCAGTGTGTTAAAATTCACTTGTACCACTTCAGCGCCGACATTTCAGCCAAAGTGAAAACATGAAACATTTACTTCATCCCAGTAAAAATATTCAGTTTAGCTTTTCTAATTAATATCTATTGGTTCTGGTGTCTGTTTACATTATTTTAAAATTTTGGATTATTAAATCCGACACGTGACTTTTCATGACATCGCTTTTACTCAACATTTTGATTTCACTTATGGTGCAGTTTGAACTCTAAGTACTGCAAAAGTTTTAATAAATTTTCTCCAGCGGTCGATCTAAGACACGCCCATCGTGCAATAATCCCGCACATAACTGTTTATAACTTCACTTGTACACAATATTTTGATTTCATTTGTGGTTCAGGTTTAACTTCGGGCAAATCCCCGAGTACTGCCAAGGTTTCATTAAATTCTGTCCAGCCAGTTTAGAGTGATGCTGTGACAAAATCTGGCTGGACAGACATACAGACATACAGACAAACAGACCGACCATTTTCCCCTAATATACTGTATAAAACTTAAATAACTGCTCGAGTTCTGACCAATGTACACACAAAACCTTTTATTTATATAGATAACAATAAATTGAATTTAGTCCTTGTCAATGTTCTTTTTTTTATATATATATATTTTTTTGCAAAAACAGCTACTGGGATAAACTTCCCACCAACTGCACTATTTTATATCCACCAGTACACCATGGCGATTCATTCGCTCGGTCAATTCTCTATGTACGTCCTTGTACCATCTTCATTTATTTTGTTAGAGATCTTGTACATTATATCATCAGGGTTATGATACGGTCTCTCATTCATGTGATTTTTATGATCAGTTATTAGAGGTAATTTATAATTAAGGCTGTAGCTGCTAAATCCTTATATACAGACGGGTCTTACTGGGGCTTTAGGAGTTCTTATGAATGCTTAGTAGATGTTGGGCTTGGCAGGTTGGTGAAGGAGAAAATCTTCAAGAAACTTTTAATGCTGCTTAGAAACAACCCTTAGTAGCATTTAATTTCCCTAATACTGTGCAGAATCCAGCTTTAAGGCAATATACCTTAAGCATAAACAGTATTATATACACTGACTAAAAAGCTGCAACGTTTTTGAAGGTGAATTAAGAAATACAAGGGGCGTTTGAGTCAACCCGGGACTTATGATGAAATTTCAGGTAAGTGAAGGCTTAAAGGCTTTTGACGTTTACAGAAGACATCAAGCACAGTACGGTGATGAGACTCTTAGCAGCAGTAAAACATCTCAACGCGGCTGTATGTCTGTGAATGGCCATCCCGACTGTGGAACTGTACACACACTCGCATTCGCCAACACCACTTTACAAGAACTCGGCTGGGCGTTATTGCCACATCCCCTGTACAGTCCTGACCTCGCTCCAAGACATCTACACATGTTTGGAAAAAAATTAAGGGATGTACATTTAGACATTTCTAGGGATTATGAATTTGGCTTATTTCATCTCAGAAGTTGAAAGTCGTAACTTTAGATTAAGTAAATTTTCAATTTTGTTTTCGCCACACTCACTCACTCATCGTCTATACCGCTTTATCCTGTATTCAGGGTCGCGGGGGGCCTGGAGCCTATCCCAGGAGACTTGGGGCACAAGGCAGGATACACCCCGGACAACCCATCGCAGGGCATACACACATACATTCACTCACTCACTCATTCACACACTACGGCCAAATTTGGAATGCCAGTTAACCTAATCTGCATGTCTTTGGACTGTGGGAGGAAACCAGAGGACCCGGAGGAAACCCATCAAGCACAGGGAGAACATGCAAACTCCATGCTCACAGAGACGGGAATCGAAACTGGCCGAGAATTGAACCCGGACCCTGGAGGTGCAAAACGACGGAGCTATTTCAGACACTGCCTGTTCTCGCTACAATGCAGATTATTTAAAAAAAAAAATGTAAATATTACATATTTGTGTTTTGAGTTTTTTTCTCTTTAAAAAAAAAAAAAAAAAAAAACACTTTGGAAATGCCAGGCATGAGATGCTCCCCAGTTGAACAGGAATTGCTTTCATGAGTGGCACAGGAATGTGTGACTCTTTGTCCTTGAAGCTGCTTTGAGACAATGACCATTGTTAAACGCGCTATAGAAATAAAATTGAATTGATTGTAGCAATCATACATCCATTTTATCTTGTACTGTTCCTGTTCGCACCATGTATAAAGTATGTATGTATATATACATACTGTATACATATACAGACACACTGTCTACACACACATTTTAACCGAACCTGAATGACTTGATATGTTCCTGGATTTTTTGCAAGTCAATCTTGAGTTATTCTAAATAAACTATATATATATATGTTTTTGTCCTCAAATTATTTTCTAAAAGTCACATCCCTGACTAAAAGGGGTAATTATGCAGCTCATTATGTGGGTCTTTGTCTTCGCTGGTTTGAATTACAGCATTATTCATGATCACTCACGCCTCCTCGCATATAATACGGCCTTTCTAAAGAAGTGTCTTCGTAAATGTAATTGAATGTATTGTTTTCTGTAAATGAGTGAGCAGGATGATTGTCACATCATTTTGAAGTAAAACCTCTAGACTACAAGATCCTGGTCACAAATGTCATGAATGTGTTTTGTGGTCTTATTTCAGTTCATTTACCGTGTTATGATTAGTTTTAGTTGAATGCAGAATTTTCTTAAATTAAAGATGGATTTAAAGTAAATGAGATGCGTAATGTAACGCAGCCCAAATTCTAACCTATGCACCTTTACCAAGGGGGATATCTGACCCATATTTCAAGATCCGACAAGCAGTTACATTAAAAACCTCCCCCACAGATTTACAGTTTAGAGAAGAATAGCAGGGTAATGATGTCATTTCACAATGATTGATCTGAGCACAAATTCAGCAAATGACAAAAAAAGTCAACATAAAAAGGTCTGCAGAGTTGAACAGTAAAGTCCTGATTAAAGGAAAGCCATAAATCAGCGATCCGTCTCGAATCGATGCGAGTTTTCCAGGCTTTGCTTTAACCCCGACCAGCAGGCACGGACATGCACCCCGGCCCCTCGCGAGCGCGCTGAAGGGCGTAATGCCTCACCCGGTCATGTTCGCGACAAAGTCGTTCCTGAAAAGACTTTCCTCTTTGTACTTTCTCCTGACAGCCTCATACCTGATTTATCAACACGCAGAAAGCCTTTCTGTTCATTGTACCAATAGATGACGACCATCTGTACTGCACATTGGAACGGGGTCACCGTGAGGACACACGGCCTGTTAAACCAGGATCTGAGCCTGAAATCAGTAATCAGAGGACAGTTATGGTGTTTCGTGGTTTGTTGGTGGAAATGGAAGCTAATGCACTAAAGCAGCATGCTCCTAACAGTGACATCTGGAGTCAGGACTGATTAGCGACTGATGCTAAACATCCCCGCGCGGCTATGCCGCTGTAATCACAGAGGATCAGAAATGAGCCTGTAATCCGGTCATGACACTCAGGTTTTTTTTTTTTTTTGCGATACGGTTCAAAACCAAAAACAGGTTATTGTGTCGGATTTATTGGACAACATTTGACAGCCAGAGGATAGACAGACACCACCGTGACCAAAAGTGTTTTTAGTCAGTTAATCCTTTTTTGTCAGATGTTATTCTGCTATAATGAAGTATGATTACGAGCATTTCATAAGTGTCAAAGGCTTTTATTGACGAGTACATTAAGTTTATGCAGAGTCGATATTTGCAGTGTTCACCCTTCTTTTTCAAGGCCTCCGCAATTCCCCCTGGCGTGCCGTCAGTCAACTCCTGGGCCGCAGCCCATTCTTACACAATCAATGCTTGTCACAGAGTTTGTCACAATTTTTTGGAGTTTTCGTTTGTCCACCCGCCTCTTGAGGACCGACCTCAAGTTCTCAATGGGATTAAGGTCTCAGGAGTTTCCTGGCCATGGACCCAAAATTCTTATGTTCTGTACCCAGAACCACTTAGTCCTCACTTACGCTTTATGGCAAGATGCTCCATCATGCTGGAAAAGACATTGTTCATCACCAAAATGTTGTTGGATGACTGGGAGAAGTTACTCTTGAAGGATGTTTTATACTGTTCTTTATTCATGTGCGACCGTCAGTATGCCCTTCTTACTCTTTTTATTTATTTATTTATTTTTTTACGGCAGCCGGCATCTGCTGCATTTACTGCCTCCGTAAATGTCATCAGGCTCCTCGACAGATTTTTTAAAAAAGTGTGCGCAAATATACGGTCATAAAGGTTATTTCCGTCTATTTAAGACATTGGATTTAATTTCTTAACAGACTTGTTCCTGTTATTAAATTATAGCAGCTATACACACTATTGTCATGGCTAATCACATGACCTTTCAAAAAGAATGATTCAACATCACTGTCGTACTTTTATCATCTGAACATTTTAAATGCATCATTTACTCATTATATACTTTATAGTTAAAATGACACACACACCCCGATAATTAATAATCATAAGTGTATTTCTACAACTGAACATGTCCCCTCCCCCTTCATGGTTCATTCTGTTTGAAGTCAAACCCTGCTGTTTTGTTAAACCCTGTAATTTCAGAAATGAGTCAAATTGATCACACACACGACTCAGAGGTCAGGCAACGCCGAGCTCAGAAACTACACTCAAACTCATGCTAATTACATGCTAAAGTAATTGTGTGTGTGTGTGTGTGTGTGTGTGTGTGTGTGTGTTCTTCAAACAAATCAAGGACGCATTATCAGCTGCGCTCCCAATATGCTGCCTCATGCACACTCAGCCTCTGACTGCTTGCCAAACAGACGCGGAGTGCGATACCGCCCCATCATCACACGGTGTATGCACATCCAGCAGATTTGTGGGTCAAGCTGCCAAACATGCAAACACACCCACGCAGCTCGAGACCTTTCACGTTGGCTACGTATTAGCTACTGACTGCTACGACGTAAATCACCTACTGTACGACTATGAGGTGAACTTGTGCCAGAGTTTCAAGGAGAGCCTATAAATTTACACCTGTGATTATAGAAGCTATGAATCTGCCCCACACTTCTGTAATAAACCTCATCATACACGCTGTTGTGTCTATTAGCGGGGACTATTTAGTAGTTTAGAGCTAAGATTTTATTTATTTATTCATTTATTTTTTAGAAAATTTGCTTCACCCCATGTATGAAAGATTTTAACAAGTTCTCCAGTAAACAGCTCAAATAATTAAAATAAATAACAAATGCTGATTTTTTTTGTTGGTTGATCAATTAACAGTTTTTTAATTACTTATTCACATGAACATTTAAAAATTAAATTATCTAAATCTGATGAATTCCTTAAAAATAAACCACAGCTTTTGCAAAAAATATAAAGCACTTCTGTCTTTCGCAAAATACTCATGTTTTACAAGAATATCGCACTTTCTTCGTTTGAGCTGATGAGCGTTTGGTTTGGGGTAAAAATCAAGTATCTGAGTGGCATCATCAGCACCGATGGTGATGTTCCTCCCAATGCACAAGCGAGGAACAACGCTGCATGGATGAAACCGCAACTATTCACTGGGGCCTTGAGATGGCTGGATGGAGAACAATTGTGCATCCAGTTGGCCTCTCCAGACCATATTGTTGTCCGGCAGCACTGAAATATGAGCGATCCCTGGGTACGATAGTGGACCACACCATGAATGCAGATGTCCACAGATGAATTTTAGTTGTGCTGATTGGGGAAAAGGTGCGAGAGGCAAGACTAAGATAGTGTGGAAATGTCATCCGAAGCAACGGAAATTTGAGATCCAGAACAGTTAGGATGGCCAAAGAAGCGGTGGCTCAACCAGCTCAATGTAGATAAGGATTGCCGTTTAGGACACCTACTGTATGCTCAGGCCAAATGAAGACGGCTTAGCAAACGAGCTGCAATCATGTACGATTAAGCCCAGGGCGAAGAAAATGAAAAAGGGGCAAATCGAGAGGGTTTGAAGGTAGAACCAATTCAGGTAGGCTGTGGAGCATTCCTTGAGAGCAAGGTGAAGAGTTTCTCAAACGGAGTTTCAAAGGGAAACCTGATTTTAAAAGTTTTGCAACCTTTTTACTTAAAGACAATAGAGCATTGTTCTACGCTGAACGGGCAGATGAGCAAGAGTGAAGTTGAGCTCCAGTGAATCTCAGTACGCTTAGCACTGTACATGGAAACAAGTTTTCCCTGAGTGGACTTCCAGTACGTCTTATCTCTTAAACCTGTGTGAACGATCTCATATAATCAGTAGGCCATCAACATCAAAGCTGTGGTTTCTAAACATCTTTCGATCCCTCTCGCCGTCTCTTTCTTTCCTGGAGGACGTCCAAGGTGTTCCCGTGCCTTCAAATCAACTCAATCGTCTCTAGAATGTCTCTAATTTGTACGGGGCTCAATCTCGCTTTCACAGACGGTTAACTTGGAAGCAGTTACTCAGGCCAAGCAGAAAAGATAAGACATAAAATGGAGTTATCGAGTTCATCTGAGATACACGCAGCAGGTTAGAGGGTGAACACCGCCTTAAGATTTCACCATGCGAGTTTAAAAGAGACTCCTGTGAGCTAATCCACCGTGCCAGCCTATATTCGCAGTGTCTTATGGTTGTGTAGTCTTTGCCTTCATTGAGTGAGCAGATGTTGGGCATCAGACGAGACCCGGTTAGTACAATACAATGAGCTATTTCAAAATGAAGCAAGATTAAAGAATCTCTCTCATATCTTACAAAATGTTCGTAGATGATTGTAAAACTGGTTGCACTTTAGAGACGTTTAAAGAAAGACCGGAGATCCTGGAAAACATGGGCGCAGATAAGAGTGTAGCAGGAGTTCATGTGGAAGGAGATAAGGAAAAATGCAGTCAAGGAAAACAGACAGACCAGACCGTGGTGTCTAACTATGGAGAGAAAGAGGACCACATGAACATTCCGCCTCACAAATTTCTGCCTTCAGAGAGGAACTTTTGCAAGAAATTTTCCTTGGCGCACGAAGCATTTCCTTGGCGCACGAAGCATTTCCTTGGCGCACGAAGCATTTCCGGCGCACGCGCGACCAAGCTTTGTAGCATCCAGCAGTCATTCAAAACTCGTTTGCATTATTGGAAAGCCAAGTGAAGCGAGTTTACATACTTTTACCGTTTTTTTAAGCAATCATAAATTAAGGTTAAGTGAGGCTGGAACGAATTATCTGCATTTACATTATTTCCTATGAGAAAATGCTTTTTCGCAATATAAAGAACTCGCCTCCAGAACGGATTAAATTTGTATGCCAAGGTACCGCGGTATCAGCATTTTAATGACTATTAAAATGATGATTATGAGCTCAGGTAATGAATTGTTTTAGCAAAATGTATGTATGTAGCCACCCTCCTTGTGACCTGGTGTCAAATCTGGACCAAGAAAAACCAAGGCCAAAATGCGTCTACAATATCTTTAAGCAGGGTTTATACCACTTGGGGATGTGGTGTGATGGTTTCTCTCTCACTCACTCATTCTCTATACCACAATTTCCAGTACAGGGTCACGGGAAGGCAGGAGACTATCCTACGGGACTCAGAGCATACCCTACTACCAATTTGCAAACGGCAGTTAGCCTACTCTACATGTCTTTGGACTGTGGGGGGGAAACCGGAGTATGCAGAGAACACCCACCAAACAAGTGGAGGACATGCAAACCCCATGCACACAGACCCGAGGAGGTGTGAGGCCACAGTGGTTACCACTACGCCACATCGCTGCTGTGGTGTGATCCCAACATTGACAATTTTATTAATTAAACTCAAGAATGACAAAATCATACGTTTCATTTGCTCATACTGTAGTCATGTATAATGACATGGAACACCCCAATTTCTTTTTTTCACTTTTCACATTATAGGAGCTATAAACAGCCATTTCAACAACAACAACAACAACAACAACAACAAGCACCTCTCTTTAATCTCTCTTTTCAAAACTAAAAGCACACCTTATCATGTCACACCAACTATATTCTTAAAATGGTGTTGAAACGGGAGACTCCTTCCAAGAATTATCTCACCAGACTATGATTATCTTTTCTACTACAAAGCTACAAATCCTCCTGTGCGAGTTGTTAATATAGAGACAATATCAAATTCAATTGAATATACCGTCAGAGCTTCTGACCAATCAGAAACAAGCATTCTACAACAGACTATAGATAGTACTACAGTACATGGGTTCAATTAACGGCCTTCATGTATGGCAAGAGCAGGGTGTAATTTCGGCGCATTAAAGGCGAGTGTGTTTAACATCAGTGTGTACCGATAACACGCGTCATAACTTTAATGTTGGTAGTGTTAGGAAACATACGATAGCAAATCTCAAACAACAAAGCTTTCACTAAGTGCTACTTTATCACTGAACTAAACGCACTTAAAGGGTATAAGCATGAGCAGCGCTATCAGTAAACCGGATGAACCCAAAAGCTGTGCGTGAGCCAGACACAGAAATACACAATGAGCACGAGTATTCAAAGGTGAAGCAGGCAGTCTGATCATGGCTCTGGCGTACTGAGAGAACGTTCTGCCTTAAAACACTGTGATAAGTGCGTTAGTGTAGCAGGGGATTGTATAGAGAAATAAAGGGAGATTTTACTCTTACGGAACACTTTTTCGAGTGTTCCCTGTTAATATGGATGTTAAACGTGCACAGTCTTATACTTGGAGCACATGGAAAACAGGAAAAGGTTAAAAAATAATAATAATAAATGAAGACAGAAGACAGAATTTTACGGCATTTGGGAGACAGCTTATGCAAAGTGACTTGCATTTTATCTCATTATACATCTAAGCAGTTGAGCGATAAGGGCCTTGCTCAAGGGCCCAGCAGCAGAAGCTTGGAGATTTGAACCTATGATCTTCTGATCAATAGTCCAACAGACTCAAACTTATCTCGTGTACTGGTTTTGCTAAACGTGGGCTCTAGCAAATATATATTCTCTTGACTTACAAAATGCGCTCTGAAATTTCCGTCACTGGATAGATACTTACACTGGGTTAATAAGTTACTAACTACAGTAAGTGCAATCAGTCAAACAAAGTTGGAAAAGTTAATTTTTTATTTATTTATTATTTTTTTTAAATGAATTAGCCCAAGTATTTAAGAAACATACGTTTTGAGTCTTGGATTAAAGATCGTCAAAGACTCCGCTGTACGGACATCTAAAGAAAGTTCATTCCACCACCTAGGTGTCAGAATAGAAAAGAGACTGGATGAATGTCTTCCTCGATCCCTGAAAGATGGTGGAAAGAGGCGAGCAGTGCTGGAGGATCAGAGGGAACGTGGTGCAGTGCGTGGTATGATCAGAGCAGAGAGGAAAGTGGGTGTGTGCAGGGCCATTTTTAGCTTTGTAGTCGAGCATCAGGGTTTTGAATTTGATGCGGCCAGCTAGAGGAAGCCAGTGCAGGGAGCGGAGACGTGGTGTGGTGTGGGAGAACTTGGGAAGGTTGAAAACGAGACGTGTCGCTGCATTCTGGATCGGCTGCAGAGGACGAATGGTGGACGGAGGCAGACCTGCCAGGAGCGAGTTGCACCTCAGTCCCAAAGTTTGCGGACACCCCCCTTTGGTCCAAAGGTTTGCAGATTATGACCTTTAATTAGTTTTCCCAATTCCTGCATTGCTCTAATGATCAAGATGTTGTCTAGAAACCGGATTACTTCTTTTCAAAGATTTCAAACACATCACATTTGAACTTTCGTGGTCCAAAACTTAACAGTTCCCTTCAGTTCATCACAAAGATGTTCAATGGGCTTAAGTCAGGGATCTGCAAGTTGCAAGTTCCAATGTTGGAACAGGTTTGTGCCTCTTAGTTCCAGTGGAGGGAAATTGCAATGCCACAACATACAGTACAAAGACTTTCTAAACAAGCTTGTGCTTCTGTCTTGGTGGCAACAGTTTGTGGAAGAAGCACATACGAGTGTGATGGCTGTGTGTCCTTATGAAGCAGTCCATGTACGAAGCATTACAGCATTAATGTACTGTGTATATACAGTGCAGTAGACAAAAAAAAATTCATTGTTTTTTTTTTTTTTTTTTTGGCGGAATTCAAACTCTGCAACATTTCATGTTCTCTTATTTCTAATATTACGTTCAGTGTTCTGTTACGGTAATAGGAACCAGTATCTTAACCAGACTGCTATGCAAATTATTCACACCTTTCGCAAGCGAACATCAACGTCTCGCTTTCCACCCATGCTTCAGGAGTCAAGATCTTATCTTCTTAAATGAACTAATAAAAAAAAAAAAAATTATATATATATATATATATATATATATATATATATATATATATATATATATATATATAAAATAAAACATTATTTTCCACTGCATTAAAGACTCCCAGAGAGCTGGACTGCTGGTTTACAAGTGCAACCCTACATAAAAATGCTACATGCGTCTGTGCGGATTAGAGGAAAGCCATGTGCTAAAGGTTATGCAAAAACACACTGATAAAGTACGTAACTCGATTCTGGCTAGACTTTGTGATAAGATCTTGGCGAGATCTAAATGCAAATCTCACTGTGTCAGGGATCCAAATCAGCTCCCAGAATAGCAGCAACAGATCGGTCTGAACATCACAAGAACCGTGGAGACTGGTGACTAAGGGGATTTTCACACATGCCCGAATTTGATCCTTTATTCGTATGATCATCAGACTGTAGGAAATCCTAGGGACATAGTCAAGAAGTTCATCACAGTTTGTTATGGATCAAATAATAGGCAGAGTTCTTACTATTTAACTCCAAACCTTCCCAAACTGCCATTACAATTAGCCTGGAATCTAAACTGATTCCAACATCATGTTAGCCTTCATTATCACTGGCTATACTGGAGGACACAGTGACGATTTCCAAACAAAGCGGCACAAAAAGGTCACTAGTCTGGGTGGCGGCAATTCAAATCGACACGCATGTGTGTGAAGATTACTGAACACGTCAGTCATCCAGGTGAGGTTATCTGGAATCTCAAATCCTCGCAACTGGACGACTTCTTTGTTAAGCCAATTGGATGAATTGATAGTGAAACGTTTCTAATGAACAAGAAAGAAGTCCAGTGACATGACTCAGGTTCCAGATAAACTGACACGTAGTGCACTAGGTAGGGTGGTAGGGCACTTTTTTGCCCCACCAACAATGTACAGAATGTATTGTGCTTAAATAGGCAGGATGAAGCGATTTTCAGTTTGAGCCATACAGAAGATATTCACGAATATTTTTTCGTTAGTTATGCTGAGCTATACGACATGACGCTGTGCAACATCTGGATTTTAATATCTTAATAAAAGGATGAACACAATACGGGGATTCAGGTCGTTGTTAACAGGTGAACTGCCATGATGGGAAGGAAAAACTCTGGAAATACTGTAGGTGGC
This sequence comes from Clarias magur, assembly GCA_013621035.1. Classification (NCBI taxonomy): domain Eukaryota; kingdom Metazoa; phylum Chordata; class Actinopteri; order Siluriformes; family Clariidae; genus Clarias; species Clarias magur. Next base: position 582,337 of record QNUK01000384.1, on the reverse strand, counting down.
CTTTTATATTTTCATGACCACAAAAGCAGCAAGTCTTGGTAAGATGAAAGAGGTTCGAGTGTTACAGCTGTTCTAGACAAGTATTAAGGATTCACAGCCAAATCATAAGGTGTTGTACAGTAGGTACTCAAAGGCATGTTCAATTTATAAAGCGCTTTTAAACAGCGGTCACTGTTGCAAAGCAGCTTTATAGAATAGAAAGGAAATGTGATGTGACGTCACAGAATTGAGAAACCAAGAACCGTTGATCATTTTAAATTTGGGATCATGTCGGCCATGTGGCTTAACGACCTCGTCATTACAGCTCATGGTAAGAAAAGAAAAGAAATTTCTTGCATTAAAAGTGTAGATTCATTTTTATAGGCCTAGCGAAAATGTAATGAATTAATTACACCCACAACAAGGGGGGGAAAAAAAGCAATTATCGTAAAAAAAAAAAAATAAAAATAAAAATTTTTTTTTTAAAAGGGTCAAATTATTGGGCTGCATCAAGCAAAGAAAACAACCAAGGAGATTTGAAATAACTGGAACTGGATTAAAATCCCTTCAACACATTATCACAACCTGAAAGGAGAGCGCTGAACCTTCGACTTTGTGGAAGAAATGTGGTCAGAAAAAAAATCATGAATTTAGATCACTTAAACACTTGATTGTTTTGCAGTAACAGTAAAAACCAGAGCTATGTTTAATAGGGAAAGTAAGAGCATTTCTATACACACACACACACACACACACACACACACACACTGACGAGAACTTACATTTGAGTAAGTTCGGATTGGGACTAAACAGCTGTGCTCATCAGAAAAAAGGCTCGAGTTTGTTAGGGATAATCATAAAGATTAGACTTTGGAGGGATGAAAAAAAGGTCATGTGACCTGATGAGTCCAGATTGACACTATTCCAGAGCGATGGCCGTGTCGGTGTAAGAGGGAAGCGCATGAAGCAATCATGTGTCCACTGTACAAGCCTCTAGAGACAGTGTAATGACTCTGGTGACTTTTTTTTGTTGCTCCTGGCCAGGCAAGTGTAGCAAAGTCTTTATTCCTAATCCCTTAAATGTGCGTTACGTCTGGCGCTTTCGACAGCTTCTGTTAAAATTTTAATTAGGAAAATAATCTACCACAATGATAAAAACAGTTATCTTATGACAAATATATGATGATTGTAGATCATACTGTATATACAAATAAAATGTATCTTTAATACAAAAAAAAAAAAAAAAAATGTAAATACTTGAGAAAATGGTAACAACATAAAAAATAATAATAATACTGGTCTATGCAAATATAAATAAATCTAAAAGCAAGCCCAGATATTTTCCAGATTCTGATCCATCATATACCAGGCAACAAGTGGTGGATGACGGCAGATAATTTCAGCTTGACTAAGCAGTTCTGAGGGCAACGCCATAAGGAAATATCTTCCAGATTGACAGTAGACGCTGCAGAAGCATACTGCATCCACCTGATGCCAGAAATACGAGTCTGAACATTCTGATTGTATCTCATTACAAAAGAGGGACAAGATGAAGCAGCGTGCACTGGAATGAAACGCTGACTGCATGAAAACAAACCGGAAAATAATATGCAGTAAGAGAACAAAAAAGATCAATAGGACAAGCAGAAGAAGTCGAGGGGACAGACGTGTCACAACCATATCAAGTGATTTAGAATATCGGATTGTGAGGACATTTATGATGAAAGAAGCAAAAAAATAAAAATAAATAAAATCTGATCGACATTTAAAGAAGACCAAGCGCTGTACGGTAACGAGACTCGGACCCCACTGCAGCCGTTCCCATCAACATTGAGCAAGTGGAACGACTGATCTTTGAAAAATTGACTGTGTGTGTACAGTTCCCATAGACAGGTGCGTCTCTTCCCCAAGTTTTCAATCATTCACCAACACCAACTGCACATTACAGGAACTCATCTGGGAGGTATTACAACATGCTCCGTACAGTCCTGACCTCACTACAAGCCATTTCCACATGTTTGACCCATTAAAGGAGTTCTTGGGAGGCCGGTGTTTCAGACATCATTCAGGCAGCCTGAGTGACGTTGAACATGTGCTTGTTAGGAAGAAAATCAAACACAAAGTTGAACTTCATTTGTCGTCAACACTGATTAATGCTAAAATAACTTAATTAAATACTTCTTGTGGCATTCTGTTTCAGAGCTCCTGACTCAATGAACCTTAAATCCAAGGTCAGAGGTCAACCTGGAGATCTCATGGCGAGGAGGAAAGGGGTGTCATTTATCAGTATGAAAGAGCTCCTAACTGTCTCTTAGGTTAAACACTCATAATAAAATGAGATCCAAGAAATGTTTGCATGTGCAGTACTGTGCAAAAGTTTTTACCCCCCCCCCCCAGTTTCTTCTTTTTTTTTTTTTTGACAGCCTTTCTTGTATTTTTAAAATGTAGTCTTGAGGAACAGTTCTCCAGGCTTCCTGAAGGATATTGTCTCGTTTTTAGTCCAGTCCCTGAGCAGTTTCAGAGGAATGTTTTGTGTTTGCGGAGCCACACCATGACCTACGAATCATTGATTCAGAACAGAACCAAAGTAGTACAGTACTACTACACCCTGGGTTAAGACTTGTTACCGTGGGAACTAAAATTTGCCTCTGCAATCAAAGCATTTTCACCATACGAGCGTCTGAACCGAGCCAACCGATCGCCGGCTAACTTGCCATCAACTCTGAATTGAGGAAACTATCGAGAAGGAATTACGACTTGAGAACACTTGGTTCAGTTTTGCTTTTCTGCCCATAAATCGTTAATGATGTGTTTGACTAGAGGTTGTAACTGATCACATACGAAACAAGAAACGGAGACGAAAATCTTGCTTCACATTAGTAGGCAGAAGAAGTAACAGGAGGAAGAACGCCATGAAGAAATCTGAAATATTCTATGTTTTATTTATCAAGGACCATTTAAGTTTCATAATACACAAAGCTTAGCTTGAAATTCCCTCCATTTTTTCAGGACCTTCACTCTCCTCACATCTCAATAAGTCATTATTCAAATGGTGTGATTAAACAAAGCAGTCCTGTTCCAACCACCAAGCTGATTATTTTCCTCCACCTTCACACCATAGGTGCTTTATTCCTTTTATGCCACAGCACCACAGCATGCTTATACAGTACATCATTTATAGTCATTCAGGTTATCCTCATTTACACAACAGCAACGTCTTCTTGTTCTCTTTTTAACTTGGATAAAAGGAAAAGTGTAAATGTGCTAAATGTAATTCCTGTATGACGCAGTATTTCCCTAAAGGAACAACACAATGTTAAAGGCAGGTCAGATTACGTCACATGGTCTGCGAATGAGTGAATGATGGAGAGACTGAAGAACGAGTTATGGTCATGAACAGCTTTGTGCTGCTTCTGCATTTGCATGGAGCGCTGGGTGACGTCCTAGTGAGTGCAGAGAAGTTTTTTTTATTAGTCTGCTGAGTTCAGCAAAAAACTCCAACAGACCACCTCTCTCTCTCGGTCTCTCTGTCTCCCGCTCTCTTTCTGTCGCTCCCCCTCTCTTGCCCATATCTCTCCCCCTCGCCCATCTCTCCCCTTTGCCCGTCTCTACCCCATCTTTCTCCCCTTCCCGGGCTTTTTCTCTTTCTGCGTCAGTCTCTCTCCCGCTATCTTTCTCCGTTTTCCCTGTCCTTCCCTGTCTCTCCCCGTCTCACCCTCCATCTACCCTTTCCTGTCTTTTGCTCTTTCCCTGTCAGTCTCTCTCCACCCATCTTTCTCTGTTTTCCCTCTCTCTCTCTCTCTCTCTCTCTCTCCCACCCTCTCTCTGTCTGTCCTGCTCTCTACACTGTGACTGTATAATCCTGGACGTTTCGTTCTAAGGTTTTTTTTTTTCCCTACAAAACACCACGTTGTGAAAAGTGCCAATCTGCACTAGTCCCAGATTGGGAGGCGTATCTGCTGAACGCGCACTGAGATGTTATTTGATTAAGCAGGTCCAGTGGGAGATCTCGCATTACTAAAAACATGAGGCTTCAGCAGAAACGCTGCTGACGGACAGAACAGTGTGGAAAGTGGAAAACACCTGATCTGATTATTCTGCGCGATTACAAGCAAAGTGTTTCCTTTGCACAGGAGATTTCAGAGTAGCCAGACGAGCAATGCTAAAACGTATAAAAATAATAATAAATAATAAATTTACTATACTCATCCACACGTCCCAAACTTTCATTTATTTCACCGGCCTTCTGAGTGCGCGGTTACAGTGTATGTAAATGAGCTCCGGCATAAATAAGCAGCTTTTTCCCTAAACGGTGGATGTATTTATTCATTTTCTTCCAGTGGATATTACGTCTACAACTTGTCTCTGTAAAAACAGAAACTGAAAGAGGTCACAATCATGACTTTTTTGCAATATGTTACGTTACTACTACTTGTAGAACACGTTTAAATTTTTTGCCAATATTAGTTATTTACAATATTTTTCATTCCATTTCACTCGAAATTCAATCCGCTGTATAACAGCGCTGTAAACCGTGATCCTCACTTTTACAGTTTTTTTTCCCCCCTTTATTCTTCTGAAACGGTCATCATGATGAAACTGTCTCTCATGAAGACCTTCCCAGGAAAGCAAGACCAAAACTTACCTCTTACAGTACCTAGAGTTACCAGCCTCAGAAATCACCAGTTAACAACCAGCACCTCAGATTAGAGCCGTTATGAAGCTTTACAGAGCAGAAGTAGCAGATATACATCTCAATATCAACTGTTCAAATGAGATTATTGTACATTTTGAATAAACGCCTTCAGCATTGTTTTACAGTGTAGAAAGAAAAAAAGAAAAGAAAAAAATTAGGAACGACCAGGTGTGAAGACTAATACCCTCTGCTCTGGATTTGTTTTGCATCATCATGATTATTCTGCAACTCAAAAGACTCTCTTATTATCATAGACGAGTTAATGCCATGATAAAACTATGAAGAGCACCAAAACTATTGTCAGAAGTAACTTAGTTTTGGACTAAAGTCCAGATCTCAGGTTCGAATCCCAAGACCACCAAGTCGTCCCTGTTGGGCCCTTGTGCGAGGCTCTTAACCCTCAACTGCTCAGATGTGTAAGGAGATCAAAATCTAAGTCGCTCTGCAATTGGGCGTCGGCCAAATGCCTAGACGTAAATGTAAAACTGAATCCAATTTCTTAGACAAGTGAACTAAAGGAACTGAAAGGCTAATTAGTTCAGTGTGAAGGAAAATAAATAAATAAATAAATAAATAAATCACACAGAGCTAAGCATTAATCGTTAAGTGCTGAAGGTAAAGGGAGGTTTATAACAGCACAGCGGGATAAACATCAGTTCTGACAGGAAGAAGCTGACTCAATACAACCAGAGAGAGAGAGAGAGAGAGAGAGAGAGAGAGAGAGAGAGAGAGAGAGAAACCGGACAGAGAGACAGGACGGGGAAGCACGCACCTGCTGTCAGAGGTTGTGTGATGATGGAAAATGATCCTACAACCGAATACAAATTCCAGAGTCATAGTTCACTCTAGAGTCTGACCCGCCCACTTTCACCTTCATCACGGGTCTCTCGTTAGGGAATTTAATTTACTTCCAGTGTTTTCGCGACACCGCAGTTGAAAATCGCAGACTGTTTCCAACAGCAAATGCCATGAGCGTCTCCCGGCTTATAGGATGGTGTTCTTTTAATTGCAATTCAGGATCTGATGCAGACAGCAGGCCACTACAATAAATCTTAATTAGATAAAAAGAACAAAGATAATTAGATAAAAAAAAAAAAAAGATTAAAAAGTATATTCATTCATTCATATATTTTCTATAGCGCAAATATGTCTCTGTTTCTGCACAGACATCGCAGGAGTCTGAAGCCTATTCTAAGAGACTTTGGGGGCGAGGTGGGATACACCCTGGATACACCTGTCCAGGAATGTGGGAGGAAACTGGAGTACGATTCGAACCCTCGACCCTGGAGATGCGAGGCCACAGTGCGAGCCTCCCCAGTACAGTATATTCAGGGCACGAGGCGGGGTACACCCTGGACAGGGAGCCAATCCATCGCCGGGCACACACACACACACACACACACACTCATTCACACACCGCGGCCAATTCAGGAACGCCAATTAGTCTAATCTGCAGGTCTTTGGACACTGTGGGAGAAAACCGGAGTACCAGGAGGTAATCCACCAAGCACGGGGAGAACATGCAAACTCCCAGTATATGCAGCATTTATTTATTTAGACAAGATTTTCTTTGTTCTGGACATAAGCACCTTTTCCACATCCCCAAAATAATTTTTTGGGTCGCTTGACTCTGACATTTCATGCTTTAGATCAGCTATGTATTATCTCCGAAACACTAAGATGCGCTAACGATTATGACCTAATTTTCGTACTGGACTCTACGATTAATTATCAAGAGGCACAAACCAAATACAGAGTCTACACATCACGTACAAACCGCTGCACGACTGCCTGATCAGATCAACCACGGCATGAGTCAACAGGTTTACAGGCGTTTCCAATAAAGTGGACAGCGAGTGTACGATCTAAACTGCATTCGGATATTTGTTGCTGTACTACAGCGCCGATTAATTCTTAAATTCTAATTGGTCAGAAGGCGTTTCTATTGCACAGGGATTCGTAATGCTTGCATTCACTTCGAGGAAGTAAAGTTCATATATTTCATTATTTGTAATGTCTGCCTTGGTATTTGTGGAACAGCGTGGCAATGGTTTGCTTCTTACCTAGAAGATAGGTCATGACATGGAGGGGATCTACATCTGCCCCATATAGACTCTCTACTGGTGTTCCGCAGGGCTCAGTACTTGGTCCTCTTCTGTTCTCCCTCTATACCCGGTCTCTTGGTAAGGTCATATTATCGCATGGATTTTCATACCATTGTTATGCAGATGACACTCGACTTGTTTTCTCCTTTCCTCCCTCTGACACTCGGGTTTCCACGCGGATCTCAGCATGTCTGGCAGACATCTCATCCAGGATGGCAGCTCATCAGCTGAAACTCAATCGGAGTAAAAACCGAACTGTTGTTCATTCCTGGTGACTCATCCCCAGGTCAGGATCTTGTGATATCCCTGGACAACAATCAAATCACTCCTTCAGCCACTGCCCGCAATCTTGGAGTAACCATGGACAATCATCTGTCATCTTCCCCACACATCGCTAACCTTACTCGCTCTTGTAGATTTCTTCTTTACAATATCAGAAGAATCCGCCCATTTCTTTCTTCACAGGCTACTCAGGTGCTTGTTTAGTCCCTTGTTATTTCAAGACTGGACTACTGCAACTCACTCCTGGCTGGCCTGCTTCTGTCCACTATTCGTCCTCTGCAACTGATCCAGAATGCAGCAGCACGTCTCGTTTTCAACCTTCCCAAGTTCTCCCACACCACACCACCCCACTCCTCCGCTCCTTGCACTGGCTTCCTGTAGCTGCCCGCATCAAATTCAAAACACTGATGCTTGCCTACAAAGCTAAAAATGGTCCAGCACCCACTTACCTGTCTGCTCTAATCACACCACGCACTGCGCCGCGTCCCCTCCAGTCCTCCAGCACTGCTCGCCTCGTCCCACCATCTCTCAGGGATCGAGGGCGGCATTCATCCAGACTCTTTTCTGTTCTGGCACCTAGGTGGTGGAACGAACTTCCTCTAGATGTTCGTACAGCAGAGACTTTGACTATATTTAAACGACGACTCAAAACTTATCTATTTCTCCAGTACTTACAGGACTAACCTCCCCCCCCCCGCCAAAAAAAACCCTCTTCCCAGTTGTGTTAGACTAATCGCACTTAGTTATTGACCTAGTTAACCCAGTGTAAGTATCTATCCAGTAATGTAAACTTTAAAGCACTTTTTGTAAGTCGCTCTGGATAAGAGCGTCTGCCAAATGCCTAAATGTAAATGTAATATTTATATGTTTTTCTTTTTCTATATTGTTTATAATTATTTTTTCTATTAGTCATTTAGTTGAAGCATGGCTTGATCTTGCTAGTGCATCTACATGTCTGTTGTATTACTATCGTTGTTATTGGATGGATTCCTTCAGGATCAATAAAGTGTCTGTCTGCCTGCCCGTCTGCCTGCCCGTCGACATGGTGATGCTTTATTTAGCACTTTATATAATTTTTATGGAAGGAGTCTCCAGTGTCGGTGCGTTTTTCTCAACATCGGAAGGTCTTCACAGCAAGGAGTCTCTAGTCACATAAACTGTGATTTATTTATTATTTTTTTTTTTTTAATCATTAACTTCAAGAGAGAAAAATTAGTGGGGAGTTAGAACATCTGGCTACAACATCTGGCCTCTCAAGAAGAGTAAGATATCTGCACTAAACAACATCACGCAGCCTCGAGCAGCTGAAAGCTCAGCAAAGCAATAAAAAAAAATAAAAAAAAGGAAAATGAAGTGCAGAAGAGTGGTGTTAAATCAAGCTGTGGTTGTTCAGCAGGTGTTTCTCACACACACACTGACAAACTGCTCGTGTATGTGCTTGTGCATGCATGTGTGTCCGAGACACAGTCGCTGGGTTTGTTCTCATTACACGACCAGCAGAGTGATGGAGAGGGAGGATGAGTCAATGTGAGTCATGCTGTCTCAACCCAGGAACCACACACACACACACACACAGCTGAGTTCTAGACCTTACTTATTAATTTCTCATTATGGTGTATTACCAACACACCTTCGGTTCTCTCTCACACACACACACACACAATAAGTTGCACAACCCCCTAAAAATCTTAAACCCAGACGGAGCCTCTGGGAGTTTTTCCCCTTCAATAAGACACTCTGAGTCACGGCTGCCAGACAGAAAAGAACATACAGAGCTAATGCGCTTAAACCACAGGATGGCACACGGTAACGAGGACATCATAAGTAAAGCAGTGAGAGCAGTTAAGTAGAGAGGACGATGCTCCTGCCTCTGAGTAATGATGACGTAAAGAGGGAAAAAAAAAAAAAAAAGTGAAGTTGTGCGTGTGGAATCTGTGTTAGTGCTCCATCCCAGGTCTTAGGTTTGGGCTTTTGAGGGGGGAGGAGGATGGGGTTCTGGCCTTCTCCTGGGGCTTGACACCCAAACCTGGCAGATGGTCTGTCCTCCAAAAAAAAAAAACCTTAACAAACTGTCCAAAAACTTTCAACTGGAGCGACTTACTGAGAGAAGCTTCACCGAGTTCGACAGCAGGACGTCTCGTCCGAGTCTCACTATAGGCAACAATTATTACTAATAACAGAAATGTTGAATAGAAATTATTTTAAAATGGAATGAAATCTAATGAAATTATTTGTTAAAGATTTTTAAAAATCTGGTTATCATAAGTGGTAAGGTTTTACAAAAAAATAAAAGCACAAACATACACGGTGTGTCGGCTGCTTAGACCATTATAAGTGTGTTATCGGAGTGAAATATATATTTTTAATAACCGATCATTAATAGTATAATACAATAACATTTATTGTGTGTGTGTGTGTGTGTGTGTACCTGTATCGTGACTCTTAACACCCTCTTGCATTGTGAGACTACTCATGCAGTTGATCTCCCACTCCTGCACCTCTGTACTCCATAAAGCTGGAATCAGGACGCGGTACTGAGAGCTGGAACACACACACACACACACTTGATTATGATCAAGATCGTAGCGCTTGTTTTTCTGACTGAAATCCAGCTCCAGTCGAAGGAACACAAGATAACAGACATCATCATAAATATTATGACAACGATGATGATGATGATGGCGATGATGACAACATCATGCAATGTTTCCTCTGGGAAATGAGAACCGTCAACATGGTAACATGAGCAGGCAAGAGTTCATCCATCAGGTTCATTAGTCCATCAGACACAGAGCACAAAAACGCAGCCCTCTGTCCCTCAGCGTGCTGCTGAAAAGAAACGTCTGATTCAGATTCATACTGTAATTCATGTGACCAAAAGGCAACAAACAATGAGCGCTGCCAAAAACAAACAAACAAACAAGAACACTATATGTTTATGTAAAATTCCAAATGAGAAATCTATTAAACACCAAATTTAGAATAAACTCCCAATCTTTTCTTTAGATAAAGTAATCATTAAGTTTTGTTTTATAAATATAAATTCACTTCATATTCATTATATTAACTTTATTATAAGTTAGATTCTCTTTCCCTCAGTGTGACAAAAGCCAATACTTTTGAAACTTAAAATAATTATTTTGAAGTAAAGACACGTTGAGAGGAGAGGTAGAGGAGAGGAGAAGGGGACGAGGAGGAGGAGGAGGAGGGGACGAGCTGTAGAGCAGCTGGTTGGGACAGTTGCTGTGTGCGCACTGTGAGATGATTACACGCCGACCGATGCTGTAAATCTGAACTAAATGAGATTTGGACGTTACAGGAAACCAGGACAGATGTTTAGAGGACAGATGTTAAGAGGGTGGGAGTAGACCGGTCATGATCAGAACAGCTCCAATGTTCCTCTTTTTCTTTTTTTAAGCACCATCATTGAGATTTGGGGTCAAGAGGACTGATTACTGACCTAACGAAAGCCACGGAGACATAGAGTGTGTGAGCCTGAGCTGACCGGAGTTCAGAGTCACAGCAGTTAAGGGAATCCACAGAGACAGAAGGACAGGAAGACTACAAGATACTGGATGAGAGGGACAGTGAGACAGAGAGACAGGGCGACAGTGAGGAAATAAGACAATGGGATGGAGAGAGAGTGAGACAAAGAAACAATGAGTCAGAGGGACAGGCAGACGCTGACAAAGCGACAATAAGACAGAGCGGCGGAAAGGGAATGAGACAGAGGGACAGTGAGACATTGAGGGAGAGGGACAAAGAGACCGAGGGACAGTGAAACAATTGGGGAGATTGACGGTGAGACACCGACACAGAGGGACAGTGAGGCAGAGGGACAGGAATACAGGGAGAGAGATACATACCTGACCTAAGTTCAGAGTCACAGCGGATATGTAAATATTCTCAGACAGTGAGACAAAAGGACAGAGAAACAATGAACATATCCCTTTCAGTGAGACATCGAGGGAGAGGTAGACAGACCTGACCCGAGTTCAGTATCACAGGAGATACGTGAATCCTCTGAGACAGTGAGAGAGAGAGAGAGAGAGAGAGAGTGAGAGAGAGAGAGAGAGGGGGACAGAAGGGACAGTGAGACAACGAGCCAGAGGGACTTGGAGGCAAAGACCCAAAAGGGACGGTGAGAGAATGAGACCAAGAGAGAGTGAGACAGACCTGACCTGAGGTCAGAGTCACAGCAGATATGTAAATATTCTCAGACAGTGAGACAAAGGGACTGAGAATCAATGAACCTGAGGGACAATGAAACAGTCCCTTTCAGTAAGACAATGATGGAGAGGTAGACAGACCTGACCTGAGTTCAGAATCACAGGAGTAGGTGAATACTCTGAGACAGTGAGAGAGAGAGAGAAAGAGAGAGAGAGAGAGGGACAGTGAGACAATGAGCCAGTTGAACATGGAGGCAAAGACCCAAAACGGACGGAGAGAGAATGAGACCAAGAGAGAGTGAGACAGACCTGACCCGAGTTCAGAGTCACAACAGATATGTAAATCCTCCGAGACAGTGAGACAGAGGGACAGTGAGACAATGAAACAGAGTGAGACAAAGAGACATTGAGACAGACCAGACCAGACATTGAGACAGGTCAGAGTCATCACCAGAGCAGAGCAGTTAAGGGGGCGGGGGACCTCTCACTCATGTGAGGCTCTTTGTGGAGGTGTGTGTCCCTGTTTACTCCATTTTATTTCTTCTCACAATGTGGAGCCCAATTAGCATGCTGCATGGACATGGACATGTCCCATCTCCCAACGCCTCGCCCCCAAACATCCCCTCTCCTCCATTGTATGTTTCAAACCCAGACATCTCAAAATAGGGTCCTGTGTGAATTTCTAATTATGTCATGACAGACACATACACACAAATGGACAGACGGACAGACTGTGAAAAGGTTTTGAAAAGTTCTGACGATAACCACGACATCTGAACCTGACTTACATATGATCCCGATATCGTACAGGGACGTGTAGGAGTCGATGTGTAAATCGTACCATTATTACATGTTATGGGGATGAAAGCAGATTTAAGCAGAGAATCAGGAGGGATTCACACCAGCACTGGTTCTGCAATGATCTCAGGTCCAGGTTGCCATAGCGAGCCGTATAACAACACAACCACTCTTTGCCGACACTGAAAATGCCCGCCTCCTTCTTTTGTCCGACAGATGCCAGGACCGAAATGTGATAAGCGTTTTATCACTCCGTTCAAAGAAACCCGCATGTAGTGACGTTCAGCATAACTGACCCTCACTCCTCTGGGTCACTTTTCCTTTTCATCAAAAATCCCTGCGCTCACAAGCAACAGCACGAGAGCTCTGAAAATGAGGAGCACTTTGATGAGATACTCTTTGATCATGTATCCAAGAAGGTACAGTCAGCTCTAGATTTAATTCTATAATGATCAAAACTTGTCACATTTTCAGCATGAGGTTAATATAAATTAAGACGTTTCTACATTATACCCATTTGCCCAGACTGTCATTAAATTAGAATTTTAAAAAGAAATAAAATTAAGAATATTTTCCATTCCTATTTTTTTTTATGTCTTTATCATTAAACCTAATTATTTTTATTTAAAAGTCAAAACTAACTTCTTAAAACTTATTATTACCAAAAATGGGCCAAATACTGAATGAGTGCCAAATACACCGCAATTGGGGTCGGTCAGATTTACTGAATGCTGAGACTCACACATCGACAGGAACACGCAGCAGGACAGGCAGCACGGACGTCTCCTCCGTCATACTCATGAGACGAGACTCCAGCAGCTGGAGGACGGTTAGACCAGCGCGGTACACCACCATCATGCCTGAGAGAGAGAGAGAGAGAGAGAAAGAGAGAGAGAGAGAGAGGAAGTAAAAGAGAGAGAGGGAATGTTTATTCATAAACGCAATTCACAAGTTGCTTTATTTTAAAATATTACAACAGCCATATTTATCTTTATTCCTCATTAAAAATATATAATAAAAGTCAATTTTCCCAACTGGCTTGTTTGAGGCTTGCACGCACTCTCTCACTTCCTCTTGTATTAAAAGAAAACAAAATACAATATTTCAATACAGTTGAATATAATATAATGTACAGTATGGCTCTGTATGATTCAATTTGAGGCTCAGAGGCCACGCCCCCCCTCCACTAAGACGAGCAATTACACAGGCCACATCTCATTCCCTAAAACTAGCAGGCATTGAGGCCACGCCTCCTTCGTTAAGGCTAGCAGACAACAAACCACGCCTCCTTAATTAAGGCTAGCAGCCTCCGAGTGGCGCAGTGGTTAAAGCGCTCGCCCTATCATCCGGAGATCGCTAGTTCGAATCCCGGGTGGTGCTGTAACCTCTCGCAGCCGGAGGTCTAGAGAGAGCTGATTGGCCGAGCTCTCTCAGAGGGGCGGGATGAGAGGTACATAGTGCTCCGACATTAATCACGGCTCTACAGCCAGTCAGGGGCGTCTGTGAGCTCTCGCAGCGGAGGGAGCGGATAGCGCTGTCCTCCGAGTGTGTTACGCCGCCCCCAACGGTGCGCGAGCGAGCAGTTCGAAAAAAGATGCGGTCGGGTGGTTCGGAGGTTACGCCGCCCCCAACGGTGCGCGAGCGAGCAGTTCGAAAAAAGATGCGGTCGGCTGGCGTCACGTGGTTCGGAGGAAACACGTGATAGTCTTCGGCCCTCCCGGCTGAGTGGTAGTAGTAGCCTTAATGTGGGAGCCCCCTAGTGACGGGGAGGAATTGGACACGACTAAATTAGGGGAGAAAATCGGGGAAAAATCCAAAAAAACAAAAAACAAAATTAAGGCTAGCAGACATTAAGACTAGAGAGTACACAAGCCACACCTCCTAAATTAAGACTAATATGCACTGACGTCACTCCTCCTTCTTTAAGACTAGCAATCATTGAGGCCATGCATCACTTTTTAAGTCTAGTTGGCACTGAGGCCACACCTCCTTCACTGAGACTGACCGATACAATGAGAGAGCGAGAGAGAGTATAGTTATGGTGTAAAACAAAAGGACATAAAGCATCTTTATCACTTTCACTGCTGTGATCTGCCACGTCCAGGTAACATGAGGTGTACCAGGATATCTGGAAGCTCAGACGGGATCAGCCAGCTCAAGTAGCCACTGTAGATCTGATCATTTAGCTCCGTACTCGGGGTGGAGATAAAGTCTGTGTGGAACGACGGTGGGAACTCTCAGCCAGGAGCGAAGCCCTGAGTGCTTGAGTTTAAGCCAAGTTCTCAGAATGCTGTTACACCAGTCTCAGACAACGCCCCCAATCTCACACACACACACACAGCTTGAGCTGCTGATGGGGTTATTACCGTGCAGCAGAAACAGATCCCAGATTGCCAGCACCGAGTCCCAGCATGGCAGAGAGGTGAAGAGGGTCAGAAACCACTGCATGATGAAATGCACCGAGGACACGCCCAGTTTCTCCTGGATTAAAGAAAAAGAGAGTGAAATAAAGACTGATTCAGGTGATTAGACATTATTAAATGAGGTATCCTCTGGGTAATTATGCAGAGACATGCTTTTACATGGCTTAATATTTGTTCTTTCTCAATTCATGACTTGATTGGTTAGAGTGCTAAAAAAAAAAAAAAAAAACAGAATGAAAGCTGAGTTAATGACTGACCGCTAATGTGATTTTTGCAAACTTTATATTACACTTCGTGCCTGCGGTTATTATAAAGTCTTTCTAATCCCAGACACTGGGTCTAGTGCTACATTTAGCCTCGGGGGGGTTTAATGATATCAGAAATGAAGATAAAAATGGAAAAAAAAAGTCATGTCTGGACCTTTACGGACAACAAAAATTTATTAGACTGACTGTTATATTCACATCTGATATAACGCATGTCGCACGAGACTGAAAGTGAGAGAGAAAGCGAGCGCTGCTGTATGGGACAAAGTTCCTGCAGCTTCTTTTTTTCTACTTCTTACTTCCTTCTTTCCTTCGCTCCTTTCGTCCATTTTTCCATTCCATCCTTCTTTCCTTTCATTTCCTTCCTGCTTTCTTTCCTTCCTTCAATTTTCTTTTTTTCCCCCCATCCATCTTTTCTTTCCTTCCTTCTTTCTCCCTCCTTCATTCTTTCTTTTTGCTTCCTTTCCTTCCCTTTTTCTTTCCTTCCTTCCTTCTTTTTCATTCTTTCCTTTCCTCCATCTCTTTTTCCTTCCTTCCTTCTTTCTCTCCTTCTTTTTTACTTCTTTCCATTCTTCCTTCTTTCCCTTATTTCTTTTATGTATTTTTCTTTCTTTCGCTTTCCTTCCTTCTTTTCATTCTTCCCATCTTGTTTTCTTCTTTATTTTTATTTCCTCTTTTCCATCCTCCTTCTTTCTTTCCGCCCCCTTCCTTCTTCCTGACTCTCTCTCCCTCTCTTTCTCTCTCTCACTCACTCAGACATAACCCCCTATAACACCAACACGGATCAGGCATCTTACTGCTGTGTGAAGTTGGAGGGAGAGAGGGTTTGGTTACAGGAAACTGGTTTAAAGCGGATTACACACATCTCCAGTCGGGCTGAGCACTAAGCGGTTTCCTACTAAAGACATATTTGATCAGAATTACCTAAAAACCCCTCATGCTTCTCAATCATTTTAGTATTAAATGTTGTTCGGAAGTCTTTCAGGTTACCAGATGCTGGGACACGTGAGGTTTCCTGTGCTTTAAGAGCTGCTGAAACACCTGCGCTTGATGTTGGATTCTGAAGAGAGAGAGAGAGAGAGAGAGAGAAAAAAAACACATTTGAGATAAGTTAAATCTATTAAGGTACACCATAATACTGCGGAGTCCTTGAAGGTGAACCCGCTGGAGTCCTGGAGAACCCGCTGCTCTGCATACTGTAGTGTTTCCTCAGCTCCCAGAAGGCCTGACTGAACTAATCAGATAATTAACAGCCTCGGATAAATGAAGGGGGTGTGACAGAGCAGGGACAACACTGAAACATGGGGGACACGGGGTACTCCGGAAGCGCAGGAGAGAACCACTGATGTACATTAACGTTCTATAACAGCAGCTCTGAAGGCAATGTGCTCGATATTAGATGTTTTAATCATAACAGAGCTGTAAAGACTCCAACAACTTACTTCTTGAGTGAGGAGTCAAACAGCTCGGACAGATATTTAGGTTTTTCAAGAAGCACCACCAGAGCCCAGAAAGCTTCCTCCTCACCGAGAAGCATGAGCAAGACTGCAGCAATATACGACATCCCTAATAAGAGAGAGAGAGAGAGAGAGGAGGAAACCATGAGCATTAATAAGAAGTTGAGAAAAACCATACAATGGTTCATGACTGCCATCTTGTGGTTGAATCCTATACATTATCTTTATTTTAAATTGCAATGCATACAAAGAATTGAGAACTTACACACCTTTGCATGCTCCATTTTAATATACACTACCTGCACAGCTATACCACACGGCCGTGACAATACCGTACACTAACACAGAGCGGGAGGGAGCGAGGACGTCACCTTGGCTGTACCCGATCTGAGGGCGATATCTGGAGTACGCGGCGAGCACGCGGAAAAGCTTGGCCTGTCCCTCGATGGCTTCGGGAGAATCTCCCATTAGAGAGCGGTGAGTTGGAAACGACCTCTCTGTACATACAAAAAAAAAAGCAGTATTAGGTGCCGACTTTGTTATTTTTTCAACGTTATACATATAATACAGAAAACTTCTGAAGTTTATGCAACATGGAAGTGACCGATCTCGCGTCCCTAAAAATTACGTAATAAAAATGCCAATTATTAATATTTCTATACAAGTATTGATACTAAAATTGGTGTAAGCCTCTAGAAACATATGGCCTGTAAAAATATTTGCTTAAATTAAAGCATTTCATGCAAAATTAAGGATTTTTCCCCAAAAACGGTCCGTAACCGTGTCAGATTCATGTTGCAGTACCTTAACAATTTTGTATTTTACATTAATACACTTTTTCCAGATTTATTTCATGTCTTTTCATGTGAAATCTAAATTGGCCAAGTTTCATCGGAATGACAGTTAAGATCGTTGAAAGATTTGAATTTAAAAATGTAACTGACATAAAAAGAAACATTTGTGTCGTTTTATGTCATAAAATACAGTATAGCTCTTGTGGATGGATCGGGCGATAAGAAGCATTAAGCATTATGAAAAATTTATATGAAAGTTATTGATTAAATGAAATTTAGTTATATGATCACATCAGAAAATTCTTCTCAGCACTGGTATGATGTTTTGGTCGAATATGTTAAGCCTGAAGTAAAGAGAACACGATAAAAGAACGTTGTTTTGAAGGCTATTGTATAAATCCTAAATAATTTGTAATCTAATAAAACATTACTGACTCCTGACAGAACATTAATTCTCATTCATCGTCTTTATCCTGTATTTAAAGTCATGGGGGGCCTGGATCCTATTACAGAAGACTTAGGGCACGAGGCGGGGTACACCCTGGACTGGGTGCCAATCCCTACACTACTTATTAGCCTAATCTGCTTCAGACTGTGGGAGGAAACCCATTAAGCATGAGGAGAGTATGCAAACTCCACACACACAGACCAGAACCCGAGGTGGGACTCGAACCCGGACCCAGACCCAGGAGGTGCAAGGCGACACTGCTAACTACCATAATCACCACCATTTAATCACTAAAGTTAGTGTAAGGCGTCACCTTGTGGCTATAAAAGGAATTATCTTTGCAGTAAAACCTTTCAATCAAGACTACTCCACTCTAGTCATCAAATCAAGCCCTGGCCCCAAACGCACCAGATGTTACACCAGCTGTGAGGGCATGGACAAACTTGTGTGTAGTGCAAAAGGAGGTCAAATTGTCTAACACAGACCATTTATGTTACATAAAGAATACTGATATCTTTCTCTTCACTATTAAACAAATGACGCATAGTACTTTTTTTTTTTTTTTTTATCTCTTTAAGGAAACGATGGGATTGTGTGATGGAACCGGACACAAAGCTGTCTGTCCTGAAATAGATTTTTCTTAAATTTGATTTTCAATATCAGCAATTGCTTTGTTCCTCATACATCAATTCTCCAAAACTTCTAAAAGTATAGTGTCCTGTTAATTAATTATTAGTATATATACATATTCGTTAACATGAAGTGTAGAAATGCCATTAAAAAAAAACGAAAAAAACTTTAGCTCACGCAAGTCCAGAGCGATCTGTCTGAAGAGAGCCACGTCTACGCTGAGAGACGCGGCAGCAGCCAAACCGAGCTCGTTCTCCTTCTCTCCCAGAGTGCTGATGGCTGAAAGGATGCTGTACTCGCTCACACCGAGGTCCACCAGAGGTTTCCTGATCTCATTCAGACATACCTGAAATACACACACACACATATCTATATATCTATATCTAGCTGACATCTCATTGAATTAAAAGGTGTGTCCAAACTTCTGATTGGGACTGTAGACTGATTAACAACAACGTTAGTACTTGGCATATTCAGCACCTCAACGTCTTTCATTCATGTTGCTTTCATGCCAGGAAAACAATGCTTTTTATAGTCAGTATTGATGTGACTAGTGTGTACCCCACTTTGCGCCTTAAGCTGTTTCATTATATTTTATTTATTTGCCTATGATGCACAATCAATTAGACCAAGTAGGTTAAAAAACCTGCCCACTGTAGAAGTACCATTAAGGTTCACTGATGCCCCCTTTTGGGCATCAATTACAAACACCCGGAAAAGTTTTTCTGTACAGGATCAGGGGCCAGTAGAAAAAAAGAAAAAAGAAAAAAAAAAAGAAGTGACCTCATTTTGTGAAAGAAACTTGTACCAGACAGCCATTTACTCTACATTACACTACAGCACTTTTTCTGCTTCACACATTTCCAAAAGCTGAGGCTGTGCCCGAGATCCACCTGATAGTTGAAATCACTGGTGGCTCGGACCGCCTCGATGTCCAGCAGACACTTCCACACACGGCCACGCAGAGCAGGAGGAATCCCAATACGGATAAAGCGTTCGATCTAGGATTAAAGAAAAGACAAGAAAATGACGACAAGACTTTTTTTTCCACTCTTACTAACTGTTTCTTTATATCCAGTCTATTACTGTATCCATATTTAAACATTTCCTCTAGTTTAATGCATATTCTCTTAATTATTATTATTATTATTATTCACAGTCCATACACCTTAACCAAAACATACTTGGTTCCTGCAGATGAAGCTGGACCCATTCCAATAGCTGAGCAGTTCACACAGCTCTTTCACTTTAACCGCATTGGGCGGAGGATAACTGGGAAAGAATGAACAACAAGCATGTCAAACATCTCTCATCATGGTTAACTTACTGTGTATTAACGCTGAAGTTTAGAATTTGGGACAGAGTTACTTTTACCATGTGGAATCATTCCCACTTTAAATGTACGAAAGGAAAAGTACAAATATTTGCTGTACTTTTGAGCGGAGTTAAAGTAAAATGTATTCTCTAATAAAACTACTCATGTGAATTACAGGTACGTGAAATGCGTACTGGAGTACAGTAATGAAGTGCATCTACTCAATTACCTTACACCTTTGTTTTTCTAGGATTTTTCCATGATATTTTCAGTATGTAAATATCTGTTACAGTATGACAGGTTTTTATGCTATAGATTTATACGCCCTCCCATCACCACATGTGCTTTGGAGATGTGTAATTTTCATTTTCTTTCATTTGAAAGTAGCTTAAGACTGCCGGAAAAGTCGTTAACTTCAAAGTCATACACGAGTTACTGATGATGCTGGTATCAGAAATAAAATGTGCAGCAAAAGACACCATCAGGGGTTTCTTTGTACTGGGTTACAGATCTGGCAGCTTATTTCTCCAGCACACTCAGTGAAACCAAGTATAAATCCAGCTGTTGTACTTGTGGTACTGTGCAAACGTTTTGGGAAAATCAAAAAAATAAAAAATAAAATAAAATAACAAATTCATGAGCCTTTGAAAACATTCCATTTCCACATAAAAGAGACATTTCTAAACAGTACTAACAGTATGCTTTGGTGTGATAACTCTCGGCTTGAACATAATCAGTAGCGTTAAATACAGATTTGTAAGATTTTGTAAGTAGAACAGCTGGTAGGTTTTACTGAGTGTGCTGGAAAATACAAGTATATGGTTCTTCATGTAATTTAACCAAACTTGCTCCTTTCTGTCTTCATTTAAAACTCAGGAGCATACAGTACATTATTTTTTATTTATTTGTTTGTTTCCATCTGAAAAGTAGTCTGGCGTGTATTATCTTGCTTTCTTTACAGGAATACACATTAGTATTTATTTATTTATTCATTCATTTTTATGTTATGTTTGGGAAAAGTGAAAGATTTGTACATCATATGGGGACATGATCAACATGTGTACATCACAATTCGGACTATAGATAATATGGCGGCTAAGACTTTTGCACAGACATTTACCGTACTGTAAACAAACAAGCATCCTGACTTCACATCCAAACGTGACACTAAGTTACACTAAGAGAATTTTATTGTAAAGCATGAGAGAGAGAGAGAGAGAGAGAGAGAGAGAGAGAGAGAGAGAATCTCTGTAGAGTACATGTTTAGTACTGTATATATTTACAATAAGAGGAGTAGAAACTTTATTAACAAAACCTAAAGTTCATTGTGTAAATCAGTTACAGACCTGTAATCATGAGATCTGTGCAGCAGTTTCCTCTCTCTCCTCTTAGTGAAGGCAAAACCAAACTCATCAAAGTCCAGAGTGCTGCTGCTCCTGCCTGGGGCTTTAACACTGCCACTGCTGCTCCTTCTCCTCAACATCATCCCACTGTCTGTCTCTCTCTCTCTCTCTCTCTCTCTGTGTGTGTGTGTGTGTCTCTCTCTCACTCACTCAGACAAACAAACCTTCAGCTTTATCTTTATCACTGCTCGTCTATAAAGCTTTCAGTTCTCCCCTTGTCGTCCAGCTGTGTTTGAACTCACCGCCAGATTGATTCAAATATGGAGGTATTTCAAAATAAGAGCACGCACATTTCTCCAAATATACTTGAAAGCTAACTTGTATATTTACTGTACCTCCAAGAAGTCACAAGGAATGTTTTAATACAAGAAATCAAATATTCGTTCATTTTTATTTTACACACAAATTGTATAACTTGACCAAAAAAAAAAAAAAATCGAAAAATGTGAGCTCTTATTTTCTCTTAATATGCAAGTTTTCCGAGAAGTTTCCCGAACTTGTTCCTCAACGGCGCACTTAGTCACGTGACTTAGGCTCGAGCGCTCGTGGGCGCGCTCTCGCTCTCCCCTTCTAACGTAACATATTCTGCACAGAATAAACGTTTTTTTATTAAAAAAATAATAATAATAATAAATGTAATCAATTTCACACAGGGGAGAAAATAATCTGAAAAGTTGCCATCACGTGATTTGTATGTCATTCAGATAGCCTTACAGAGGTTAATCTTTCTCTTGAGTCATGCACATTTTGAAACAATCTGCATCTTATTTGCTTTATACAGTATCTTTACCCTCCCATGTTTGACTTACACATACAGTACTTCTGTAAGACTTCTCTTCACAAAGTATGTAACATAAAAGAGCATGAATTAACCCGGTATTTTTTTAAAGTCTGTTAAACCTCAACATTTTATAAACTAAATTAGCTTTTTTGTTGTTCGATTGTTTTTCTCAAGTTATTTCATGTGTAAAAGAAAGAAAGAAAGAATTCCCAGCTATTAAACCTGTTATAAATTCTTTCATTCATCGCTTGTTCTACATAGGATCGCGCGAAGCCTCGAGCCTATTTGGAGGAAACTTCGGCCACGAGCCGGGGTACATCCTGGACAGGGTGTGAATCCATTGCAGGGCACACATCACACACACATTCACACATTAGCCTAATCTGCATGTCTTTAGAGGAAACCGGAGAACCTGGAGGAAACCCACCAAGAACACGGGAAGAACATGCAAACTCCACACAATGACCTCGAGGTAAGAATCGAATCGTCAACCCCGGAGTTGCAGGGCGACAGTGCTAACCATTACACCACCGTGCCACCTTCACTTGTTAAATGATTTGTGATTCTTTTGTGGTAGAAATATGCAGGATTACAAAAGCTAAACAGACAAGAACACATTGTATTGTGATGTGTTCTTGATCACAAGAACTCATGATGTTAGTTGCTCAAGTGCATGCGGCAGGAAGTCAGTGATCTGTAAAAGATGTCCTTCGGAGTGTCCTAATGTCCTAAAACCTGTGAAGAAGTGCGTAAAAGAATAAAAACATCACTTACACCAGCTAAACACAGCCATCAATGTTGTGCCATAACACAGACATGTGACAAATCTGGTGTCTCTGACATGATTCGGGGGTACATACTTATTTGACTGCCACAGTTTGGGTGATGTTATCC
Organism: Clarias magur; assembly: GCA_013621035.1. NCBI lineage: Eukaryota > Metazoa > Chordata > Actinopteri > Siluriformes > Clariidae > Clarias > Clarias magur. The sequence continues at coordinate 559,897 of QNUK01000384.1, read as the reverse complement.
TTTATGATGATAATAATAATAATTGGGTATCACTGCAAATCAATACTTTGCTCTTCTGACTGATTCACCTTTACCGTGACTTTTCTAAGACGATAGGCGTGGTGTTATCCAGAATGACCCTGCCCCCCATTCCAAATATACACCTATTGGAGATATTGGTGTTATGTGTTAGGCAGCACTCTTCATCATCATCATCATCATCATCATAACACTGTTGGAAAATCTTCTAAAGGACGGTGTTTGTCTCTGTAGTACGTGAAGATTCCAGGTCATGTTCCACTGAAGCCTGTGGAACGGCACAAAACCCACATTATGTTTGTTTTATTTTGTCACCCACATGCATGTGAGTTCCTGGAATCCAGGCATCAACCAATAATAAGTGTCTACACTTTATTGCTGCAAACTGGAATGAAACAAAGGTCATCTGTTACACTGGTGCATTAAGGCATCGGGCGGTGCATAAAGCTGTTCATCCTGACTCCCGTCATCTCCGCCATCTTGTCAGTCTTGACGTTTCCCTCCGGTTTGGAGCGAACCCCGTGCCGCGCCTGCTCAAGACGGGCTGCTGTAGGCTCATCCACAAGAAGTCCTTCTTCCTCTCCAGTTCCTGCAGGTTCTTCACCTGAACATGAAAGATTGAAATACACACAGTAGTTTTTTCATACAGAAGCCTTTCACAGCAGAAAATGGAATGAAGTAGGACTTTCAGGGACATTTCAAAATTGATGTTTGCTTTGTTTTCCCAAGGACCAGACTAGATAAAATACTGCACATCATAAGTCTTTGCAAAGGCATATGAATGGAGAAAAAAGCAATTATAGAGCAATATGATTAAATTAAAGGAAGAATTTCCACTTAAATAAAATAAATAAGCTCAACATGTTGCAGTAACATGAACATTATAGTAATAAGGGATACATAATCGCTTTTAAATTGTAGGCTATTAAGGAATATTTCTCTAACCATTAGATGACACACTATACAGCCAAACATATGTAGACGCCCGATAATCATGCCCGTATTTTTCAAATTCTGGTTCAAAATATAACACACAAGTGGCAGTACATAATCTTTTACAATCCCTTTGTATGCTGTAGTATTTCAGTTACTCTGTTCAAGCTTAAAGACGCCCCTGTGCACAAAGCCAAGCTCCATGAAAAACATGGAGAGTTAATGTTGGACTGGAAGAAGTCCTGACTGAACTCAAACCCCACTGGGATGAACTGGAACTGGTACTTTATTAACATCCCAACATCAGCACCTGATCTCACTAACGCTTTTGAACACAAATACGATTCTGTACACAAATACAAAATCTAACAGAATCTAGTATTCATGAGATAGACCTTGAATCCACTGCAACCCGGACCAGGGTAAATCCCTTATTAAAGATGAATTAATGAATGTTCTTCAGTGAGAAAGAAGAAGGTTTTTCTTGATCTCCAATTTCAGCCCTGTATCGGTATACGGTATATAGAAAACACTAATGCATGTGTGTATATACAGCATATTACAAATAAAGATACGCTTTTAAAGAGTTCGAAATGACTAAGCATGAGTCTAAGAGTAATCTGGAATTTCTTCAGGATCAATAAAATATAGATCTATTTATCCATCTATGTATCTATCTATCTATCTATCTATCTATCTGATCAGAGTATTGTTTGTTTGTTCTGGGATTGTTTTGTTATTCATTTCCCTGTTGAGAACATTATTATCCTGATGAGTGCAATGAGTGTGAATAGTTCCTGCCTTTAAATAACTTTGCTACGCAGCTGTGATTTAGATGCTGGCTACAAATTCAGCAAAGGTGTGTGATAGTTGACACCATGAGACATTCTGGACAAGAGGACAACATCATACGACATGACACACAAACAGAAACGACAGCGTGCCATAAAATCTATTCTATACGTATATAATAAAAGTTTAAAGATGGAGTGTCTGTACATTGAAGATATTTGCGAGAAAATCATTTGTTGCAAGATGGGTAATAGAACATATCAAGATAGTTTTTAGAATTTTTGTCTGTCTGTTTTGTTTGTTTGTGCACGCATCATATAAAAAAAATGTAAATACTGAGCGATTTTTAATACGGTTTTCACAGATGTATTTAGCTAAGCTTGAGGTAACATATAGGCTTTGTCTCGTCACAATCTGCCTACGGGAAGAGAAGATGTGTTACTTTAAAGTTCAAATTAAAGTGTAAGAGCCCTTACTGTATATCATTTTAAAAAAATCAACCTTGGAAAGATCATTAGTTCATCTCAAAACATTTTAATATGCAAAAGTGTGCAATTAAATTTCACACAAACAAAGTCGCGGGCACATCTAGTACACGATAAAATGATTTTAAAAAATAAGCACTTGTATGCATTTACTTGTATAACTGCTACAGTTGTATTAGTTAGCTAGTTAGTTTTGGTTAATTTATGTTGTTAATTTGTGTTGTATGTATGTAGCATCTTGGTACTGGAGGAACGATGTTTCACTGTGTACTAAACTGTATATGGTTGAAAAGACAATAAAAGCCGACTTGACTTGGTGCCACTTCACTGTTACTGTTATTATTATTATTATTATTGTATAATGTTCTAATCATTTGAACCACTCACTAATTTTTGTTCTTGGACTACAAGACAGGGAAACATAAGTTCACAGATATAATTATGATTTATGAATTTCCAGTCACTACATTCACACATTAAAACGACATAAAAAAAATAAAAAAAACAGAAGAACTCACCCAGAGGAAGAAGCTCAGGCCGTCCAGACTGTCAATGTTACTCCTCAGAGGGACGATCATGACCGTATACGACACCATGATGTAAGCAACACACTTAAGAAACCTTAGACCAATTCCAATTCTATTAAATAAAAGACACGTAGCACGAGCTGACCGTTCTCTTCCCTAATCCCCACTGCAGAACTGTGTGTCATAGAAAAGAGGGATGAGTACGAGGAGACGTGATCTAGTGACAGAGTGAGAGAACAACACTACAGACGGAGAACATAAATCTGGGAATGGGAAAATGTATAAGCTCGAAAACATTTATTTATTTAAAACATTTAAATGTCAATTAAACACTGAACATCACTATAACAGAAAGAAACATTCCCAATGTTTTCTCCAATGTTCACCAGCAACTTGATATGAAAAACAAACAACAAACATTGCAAAGAACAAAGGATTTTAAAGTGCTCTAAAATTAGGAAGTACAAAAAAAAACCTACCATGTAAAACTGGTAATTAATACAAACAAGAAGAAATTAAAATCTGAACTTCAGTAGTAAAGTTTTTTTCACATTATAACATCAACCCGGTTTTCCTTTTCTTGTTTTCTTTTGTTGCTCCTTTTAGCTCAATTCCGTCTCTTTCCCTATGCTGTTCTCATCGTTGAGAGGGTACGGAGTGAGGTCCAGTGACAGGAGGTGGCTGGACATGCAGTCATTGAACTGAAGGGTGAGAATGGCAGGAATAACATCAGGAATGGCAGGAATAACATCACACACTACAACATACTCACAAGGAATGTGTGTAAATAGTTAGCACAGGTAGTCCCCGATTTACAAACGAGTTCCATTCCGGGAGCACGTTCGTAAGTCGGATTCGTTTTTAAATCCGACAAAGTGAGTCTTACACGCCTTTGACATGAATATACAATGTAAAGCTAACCAATCCACTCGACTGAATCTCTGTCTACTCTCCCAACACTGCCATCATGTGGCCAAAAACCATAACCGCGCCTAAGGGAATGAATCTCACACACATCATATGCAACAGTGTTGTCTCTGCACCTTTAAATCACGAGGGGATTCCCGAGCTGTTTTCCATTGTATTGGACTGTGGACTTAGGAAATTAAGATTATGCACCATCAGGACAACTTTACAGGACAGACATTTTCTATCATCGTGTTCCCGGACTGATTCAATGAAACGCACACACACATACAATAAACTGAATTTTGGACATTTTATACATTCACTTACACACTGAGAATATTGTATATAATTGTAAATATTGGTATCTGTTGCACTGCAGTGTTTGTTTGTTTTTTTACAATACACGTGAGCTACTTCCACGATTGAACCGGAAGTAGAACGACGGTCCATCCGTATCTGCGGAAATTCGTAATTCAAAAGTCGTGGACTACTTGTACTGGTTTCACAATTCCATTCTTAAAATATTGCAAACAACCTCGGAAGATATACTGTACATTCTGTGAGGTGTGTGCAGTACCTCAGAGTAGACCCCCAGCAGAGCATCTGATCGTGAGTAGAACTCCTCCTTCAGTGAGATGACGATGACCTGAAAGTTATTTCTTGATTGCTCCCTAATGAAGCTTGTTACCTGGACAGAATCATCATATATATAATACGAATAATATATCAGACAAGCATTAGAAGTGCGCTTTAACTTAAAATGTGATTTTTTTTTCATATTCCATTCATCATTTTTTTCTCGACCTTGTTTCTTCCTCAGAGTTGACGCTTCAGTACTATCCTTTCAGGTTGTGATAACGTGTTAAACCGTTCTCAACCCAGTTCTAGTCATTTAATTTACATTTAGACAGTTGGGAAAAGGACTTTTTCTTTGAGACTCTTTGAGACTTTTTTTTTTTGCTTTTTTTTTTTTTTTTTTGTGTCCAGACAGTGTAGAAATCAGTATTAGACAGAAAAAAGGCGGTTAGTGTGGTCTTGCCTTGCCAATGTTTGTGTTGTCCAAAGCGGCGTCCACCTCGTCCAGCACGAAGAATGGAGCAGGACGGAAGCTGAGACAAAACGGGATGTGAAAGTTGCAAAATCAAATAAAAAAATCGAATAATTTACACCATTTTATGCTTTATGATAAGACAGAGTTGGGAAAGTATTATTCTGCAATGTTTTCAACAATCCATGATTTTTCTTTCACATTTACCACCTCGACCATGGCTACAGATTCTCCATCCATAAAATCTTACAGACAATTAATTAATCTTGACTCCGCCCAGATCACCTGTGAATAGCAAACACCAGAGCTAGCGCTGCGATCGACTTCTCTCCTCCTGACAGGTTGTCCATGGCCATAAATCTCTTGCCGGGGGCCACACAGTTATAACTGATACCACCCAGGTAAGGCTCTTCAGGGTTCTCTGCACTCAGAGTGGCCTGAATTAGACACACACACAATGACAAGGAAACATTTTAGTTGTATGCAAAAAACTGCTTAATGTACACTAATTGTAGTAATTGTAAAAAAAATTCTCATTTTTAATGATTGCATTAATATTCACTTTCTTTGAAATTTAACTGAAATCCAAATCAAACTTAATAAAAATGTCTGTTCCTAACAGTTAAAACGTAACCCTTCAAATTCGAAGGAAGCGATTCTAGAAACACTGTTTCAGACCTTTGATCATGCTGTGAACTTGACCCTGTTTTGATCAAGTGCATTTTAATTCAATTAAAGTGCAATTTAATTAGTTCATATCTGCTGATTACAGGGATATTTCTGTGGAAATCTGACAAGAAATTCAAGCCCTCTATTCCCATGATAAGCTACTGAGAATCTAAGATGGATGGATGGATCATTGGCAAAAATCTAAAAAATTTTTTAAAAAAGATTTACAAAATGTGCATGTCCCTACTGATTTGGCCATCAAATATTTGTGAATATTTGTGTTACATGAAGGTAGAAGTGTAAGCTCTTCTGTAGGTGTTTCTTGTTGAATACAGTCGACCCACGAATGGTGAAAAAACGTGAATTTTGGATGTGGTAAAAAAAAAAATGGCTATAAATGACTATTTTAATAGTTTAAACCCTAAATGACGGAGGAATAGGAGTGTTAGACCCGGGATAAATGTCCCTGTTAGTTTTAATCATACTTAGTCAATCTTATCCTATTTTTTTTTAAAGTCTATAAATGCCTATTTTTTATAGTTTAAAGCCTAAATGACGAACAATTCGCAGGAGTCGACTGTAAACAAAATAAAAGAAAGAAGAAAATAAATCTTACCTGAGCACTCTCGTTTCTGCAGAGGTCTTTGTAGATGTTGTTGCTGGCGACGGAAACGTGCTCGAAGCACTGGCTGAAGCGGTGAAAGCGTTTGGCCTTCACTTGCTCAAACTCCTGATTGCGTTTCTTAGCTGCGCTTGTGCTGATCTCGAATGCTAACACACACAAAAAACACATAACGGTGTAGTCCAAGTGTTCATTACATCCAGCAATAGTCACAGGAAGATCTTCAGAATTTCAAATTGTGTGTTTATGTGTGTGTGTGTGTGTTTGCTGTACCATCAAGTACTCCACGAAAGCTGTCCTTCACCTCACTCATCTTCTCCAGGGCCTTCATGTTGGGTGGTTTGGATGCATTGATCAGTTTCTCCAGAGACGACACTTTCTCTCTCAGAACCTCTAACTGGGCCAGCACCTCCTGATCCTCTGTCAGACTCTGCACACACACGCACACACACACACAAACACACACACACACACACACACAAACACACACACATGTGAATATATGACTTGTTTACATGAGTAACTGCTAACAGCTCTAGGAATGATTATACTCATTTCATTTAGTTAAAAGCAATGGTCACAAATGTCTTCATATCTCAAGCCTCCAATAAATAAAAAAAGCCATGTATTTAGCAGATACATATGGGAAATTAGCCAGCTAGATATTTAGGGAGATCATGATTTTTTTACTTTTCACAAATGTTTTAAGCAGTTTACATATTACAAGGGACATATTATATAGTTTACCTAATAACAACATGCAAAACAAATAAAATGTTAATAATTAGTACAGGTAGTCCCTGACTTACAAACAAGTTCCGTTGTGTGAGAAAGTTTGTAAGTAGGATTTGTTCTTAAGTCGGACAAAGTCAGTTTATACACCTTTGACACTGATATATATTCTCTTGCGTACCAATCCTCTGGACTAAATCTCTGTCCGCTTCCCCCACGCTGCCAAAATCATGGGCCGAAAACCATAACCGCGCCTAAGGAAATGAATCTGCACCTTTAAATCACGAGGGGAATCCCGAACACCATTTAGTTGTAGATTTTCTGAAATTAGGATTATTCACCAACAGGACAGCTTTACATGACAGCTTTACAGGACGACCATGCTTCCGGACTGATTCGTTAAAACCGGTGAAGCCGACTTATTTCTCCCGCACATATATATTGTATATAATTGTAAATATTGGCATCTGGTGCACTGCAGTTTCTATTTTTTTTATATAATACACATGAGCTATTTCCGCGATTTGTTCGCATCTACGAATGTTTGTAGAACCGCAATCCGTTAGTATCTATGAAAATTCAGAACTCGAATGTTTGTAAGTCGGGGACTACCTCACACTGCCATCTGTATGGGTTTATGGATTATGCAAGAACTTTAACAAGCCTCACCTTCAGGTTATCTCCCAGCTGTCTATAGTCAATCACCATCTGTTCTTCTCGCTCATAAATGTGTTGTGTGGCGGGGTCTGTAGATTCAGAGTCCAGCTGTGTTAAATGAGAGTTAGAGAGAGAGAGAGAGAGAGAGAGAGAGAGAGAGAGAGAGAGAGAGAGAACTTTATCTGTACCATGTAACATCATCATTTTAAAAATGAACATCACAGAAATCACTGCACAACTCTGACATCAATAGCACTTTAACGTCCTAATTCAGGGGACTAAATGCAGATGGCCTCTGAATTACGAAAATGGATTTAATACAAGACAAGAGAGCGATGCACCACATATTTAATTCGATTAAATTTTATATGTGTAGCACTTGTAACAGCAGACATTTTTTCACAGAGCAGCTTCACAGGATCACAGGAAAATGATAGAAACGAGTATGAAATGGGTGAGAAAAAAATGTATGAATCAAAATGATCATATTGTCTCTGCAAATCTCTAACATAGAGGAGATGATCGACATTCACAGTTTGGTTTCCACTGAATGTAATTTGCTTTCAGCCTCATTGTTAAAAAAAAGAAAAAAGCAAAGGGTAAAGTTAAACCATCATGAAGTTGGTGACCATCTGTAGTTATTAAGGATGGAATCAGGAATCCAGGAGAAGAATTTATCACAAAACGTCTGACGTTAATCCGGACTAATTTTCAATGGACAAAATTAAATTTAATTAAATTAAAGCAAGATGTTCAGAATTATGATGGGGGTTACATCTCAGTCTCTCCACGGCCGGGATTGCAAAGTATTAACGGTAAGACTAGTATGCAAGTAAAATGATCGCAAAACTTTTTTCAGTTTAAAAGAAGACGAAAAAAAACTTTGAGTAAATCTAGTTTTCAGAAAGGGTGCAAATAATTCTAGAGCATAATCAAATGATTTGGTTAACCTAAACAGGCTTTTTGTCAAAGTAATCCAAACCGTGACAAGCCCGGGGATCAATTTTCATGCCCATTTTAGGCATCAAAGGTTCTGGTACTGGATTGGTGTCTGACTTGGGTGTCTGGTGACTCTGACTGGATTGCTCAATAAATTAAAGCAGTCTCAATCGCCTGCCGCTCTCTGTGTACCTGGATGTCACTGATGTCGTCAAGGCTTCCTGAGAGCACAGTGAGGGGAAGCCCTTCGATTTTGCAGCCCAGCAGCAGGTTGTGTTTGCGAAGTCTCTGATGCTCCAACGCAGCTTCCATAGAGATCATCTCCTTCTGCTGCTTTACCAGCTGCCTGAGAAAGAGAGAACGAGAAAGGTAGGGAAATACAGCGAGACAGAGAGAGATTTTCTTTTGGAAAAAATATCTTTAGAACATGTAATAATCATCATTTAAATGAACATTGCTCATTTCAGGCTTATGACAGACTCATTCTATAAGCATATACTTTTTTCTTCTTGGTAGAAATAAACAGTGGAATTAAAAATTTAAAAAGGCCATGTCAAGTTAGAATATCAACTGTGTTTTTGTTAAACTACTTTTAATTAATTTAATATGTTTGCACATATATTAAAATACTGCAGTTCCTTTATAAATTCTGCCCAGTGCAAACTCTAAACTATTCATACATTTGCAGGAAGTATAGCGTCCTTTGTGGTAGGAGCATATTATTTGCTATTATTATTAGCTCTGGTTGTAGGAGACTCTATACTGAGACATGTGAAATTAGCTCGGCCTTGAGGGGCGCCAGCGGCAGTGGTCAGGTGTATCCCGGGAGCCAGAGCACCGGACATAGCAAGTAATCTTAGGGCTCTAGGTCAGCATAGCTTCTCCAAGATAGTGGTACATGCTGGAGCTAACGATATACGCCTTCGTCAGTCAGGGGTTAGCAAGAGTCATTTTACAGAGGTGTTTAAAATAGTGAAGGCGATGTCCGATGAAGTAGTTTGCTCTGGTCCCATCCCAATGAGACGTGGCGACATAGCTTACAGCAGGTTATGGTCGCTGAACCGCTGGATGTCCAGGTGGTGCTCCGAAAACAACGTGGGCTTCATAGACAACTGGAAGACCTTTGAGGGCAAAACTGGCCTGTTAGGGCGGGACGGTGTCCATCCCACTCGGGAAGGTGCTGCTCTCATTTCTTGTAGTTTAGCACATAGTCTCAGAAGAGGCCTAGTTAATCGGTGACAATCCAGAGCCCAGGCCAGGGAGCAGACAGACTGGCTAAACCAACCGTCTGCTAGCTGCATAGAGTCGTCACTCAGGGTTCATCATATTGAGACTGTGTCTGTTCTCCGAGCTAAACATAAACATCAATTTAGAAAGACTCAGAAAGTCTGTTTCAGTAATTTAATTAACATAGATACCACAAACTCCGATCACACTGAATGCGCAGCCGGCACCTCTGATCTGAAGCTAGGACTGTTAAATATTAGATCTCTCGCATCTAAAGCAGTTATTGTTAATGAAACTATCACAGATCAGGAGCTTGATATATTATGTTTAACAGAAACCTGGATTAAACAGGACGAGTATGTGGCTCTAAATGAAGCTAGTCCTCCTGGATACAGCTACATACACCAGCCTCGGCTAACTGGTAGAGGAGGAGGAGTCGCAGTTATTTATAACGATAATCTGTCTCTCGTACAAAAACACAGTTTTAAATTTAATGCATTTGAAGCTCTCTGTAGTAACATAAAGTCAGCTCAGTCGATCCCGCTAATCATCATTTACAGACCCCCGGGGCCGTGCTCGGAGTTTCTCTGCGAATTTGCAGATTTCCTCTCAAACCTTGTTGTTTCTGTAGACAAAGCGTTAATTGCTGGACACTTTAATATTCATTTTGAGAATCCAGAAGACCCTCTGAGAACAGCATTCTTGTCCATACTGGACTCAGTAGGAGTAAATCAGTGTGTAGTAGGACCCACTCATAAAGCAGCTCACACTTTAGATTTAATATTATCCTTCGGATTAAGTATAGGAAATATAACCACAATTCCACAGTCTGAAGTTATCTCAAATCACTACCTTGTCTCGATTAAAGCGTGTTATAGTAATAATGTATGCAGAGCACCGCGCATCCGCCTTAAACAAACATTTACATCAAATACCGCACAGAGCTTTATCAATAATCTCCCAGAGTTATCAACTTTGATTGGATCGCCATCTGACTTCACAGAACTCGAACAGGCGAATGAATATCTAGAGTCAGCACTTCGTTATAGCTTAGATAATGTCGCTCCAGTTAAAAGGAAAATGATTAGAGATAAGAAACTCGCTCCTTGGTATAATGACCACACACGTGCTTTAAAACAAACCGCTCGGAAATGTATTTAATACCGTAGCTAAATTAACCAAAAACAAGACCACTGCAGAAATCTCCACAACATCATCATGCAGTAGTGAGGATTTCATGAACTTTTTCAATAACAAAATCATAAATATTAGGCAAAAAATTCAGGCTTCGAAACCAGACAATTTAAATAATTCAGATGATCTAACCACATCACATCAGAACTTACAACACTTTACTCCCCTTGAAGCGAGGGAACTAATTTCACTCATCTCTTCTTCAAAATCATCAACCTGTATATTAGATCCTATACCGACACATTTTCTCAAACAGATAGTACCAGCAATAACAGAACCCCTGTTGAAAGTAATTAACTGTTCACTCAGTAGTGGTTATGTCCCCAAATCCTTTAAATTAGCCGTTATTAAACCGCTAATCAAGAAACCTGACCTTGACCCCTGTCTGCTTTCTAATTACAGGCCGATATCAAACCTTCCGTTTATCTCCAAGATTTTGGAAAAGGTAGTATCACAGCAGCTATGTTCACATCTACACAGAAATAGCGTAAATGAACTGTATCAGTCAGGATTTAGGCCTCATCACAGCACAGAGACAGCACTTGTTAAAGTAGTAAACGACCTCCTATGGGCCTCTGATCAGGGTTGCGTCACTATACTTGTGTTACTGGACCTCAGTGGAGCTTTTGACACCATTGATCATAGTATTCTCCTTCACAGATTAGGAAAGGTAGTAGGAATTAAGGGAACTGCCCTCTTGTGGCTCAGATCCTACTTGACTGATCGTTATCAGTTTGTAGATTTAGATGGTGACCATTCCTCATGTTCTCAAGTGGAGTTTGGTGTTCCACAGGGTTCAGTTTTAGGCCCACTGCTTTTTTTCCGTTTACATGCTTCCTCTGGGCAACATAATACGTAAACATGGTATTAGTTTTCATTGTTATGCTGATGACACACAATTATATGTCTCCGCAAAACCAGATGAGAAAAAACAGTTTGCTAAAATTGAGCAGTGTGTGCAGGACATAAGACATTGGATGTTAATTAATTTTCTTCTGCTTAATCCTGATAAGACAGACATCTAGTCTTCGTTTGAAGCTCATGTAGATAATATTACCAGGATAGCTTTCTTTCACCTTAGAAATATTGCCAAGATAAGAAACATATTTTCACTAAATGATGCAGAAAAACTAGTTCCTGCTTTTATCACCTCTAGGTTGGACTATTGTAACGCCTTACTGTCTGGTTGTTCAACTAGTTGTATAAACAAGCTTCAGTTAGTCCAGAATGCAGCAGCGAGAGTCCTCACTAGAACCAGAAGATACGAGCACATCACCCCCATCTTATCTACACTGCATTGGCTCCCTGTGAAATTTCACATCGATTTTAAGATACTACTTTTGACGTATAAAGCACTAAATGGTCTCGCGCCGCAGTATCTGAGTGAACTGTTACCGCCACGCCTACTTCGATCAAAGAATGCAGGCTGCCTGTCAGTACCACGTATTATTAAAACTACAGCAGGGGGCGGAGCTTTTTCTTACAAAGCCCCAAAGTTATGGAATAGTCTTCTTATTAATGTTCGGGACTCAGACACAGTCTCAGTTTTTAAGTCTGGGCTAAAAACCTATTTATTTAGCCAAGCATTTTTGTAAATAGATGAGCCTTAGGTAAAGGAGCAGATCTGGGGGACTCATGGACGTAGAGTATTCTGGTGAACTGGTATGTTTAGATGCTGTCCTCCCCACTCTCATTGTTCACTCAGGTTTGTTGACGGTGAGGTGATTGGTTGCTTTACATCACAGTTCCCCCTCATGTCTGTGTTTCCTTCTGGCTCTCCCTTTTAGTTATGCTGTTATAGTTAGTCCTGCCGGAGTCCCTGCTTGCACTTTGCACTAATATACATTCACCTTATACATGTTGACTGTGACCAGACCTAACTGCCATCTCTCCTTATTTTCTGTTCTCTCCTTTTCTGCTCTCTCTCTCTCTCTCCTTTCCCTCTCTCTGTCTCTCTGTCGAGCTATACATGTTCGCTCCTGAGTTGCCAGTGATCCAGACCCCTCTGCCCTCTGGACCCGTCTAACCCGTCCTGGAGTCCTGCTTCTGGTTGGAGATCTCGTCGCATGGATTCGTGTGGTGGCTGGGGATGGTTTCCACGAAGACTGTCCTGTCCTCGATTGATGCTGACAGCTGTTCTCTGGGGACCTGTGACTTCAGTTGTTCGATAGCTCAGGACTGGAATTTCCTACAGTCTACCTGAGCCTCCAGGAACAAACTGGACTCCATTTAATTTTAATTTTAACACTTCTCCTGTTATACTGAACTTCCAGTCTTACACATTATTATGCTGATCAATCCCTGCTATCCGTTATCACCCAGATGAGGATGGGTTCCCTGTTGAGTCCGGTTCCTTTCAAGGTTTCTTCCTATTACCATCTCAGGGAGTTTTTCCTTGCCACCGTCGCCCTCGGCTTGATCATCAGAGACAATCTTATCATTTTGATTCATACACATTGCATGCAAACTTACTTCTTTTGATTGTGTAAAGCTGCTTTGCGACAATGTCAATTGTTAAAAGCGCTATATAAATAAACAGACTTGACTTGACTTAAGATTGTTTATAACTGTGACAAAATCTAAAGTAAATAAATAAATAATAACATTTGATGCTTGAAGTTCACAATACAAATCAAATCGGCACCTAGGTATCGTGATAATATTCTATCAGCTGGTCCCCTGGTGATTTCCATCGCTTTTCGCTTAACAGTCACATAAAAATAAGTGTTTAAAACTAGTTTATAAGAAATAAATCTTAGTTGAATTTGCCTATATACTAAAGATATTTTTATTTCTTGACAAGATATCATATATGCAGTGTGTCCTTTCAAATGCTCAAGAACATATTAATCTAAGCCTGGGCGATGGAACGATAACGATATAACGATACTGTACATATACTGCAATACACCTTTCCTCGATAATGTTCGGATAGGTGTCAGGTGAAAAGCAGTGCATCAGGAAAACACCGGTGTGTCCCAATTCAAAGGACACATTTGAAAGCTAATTAAGTCATAACATAATGACTAAGGCTGTCATGTTTCAAAGGCTTCTTAAAATTTGTCCACTGAAAATGATGGGTGCAAGGGCGCTTCACAGCCTGACCTATCCTAAAAACAGATGTATCCCTTAAGGATATAAAATATTGGATCAATACTAAAATGACCTATTAACAACTACTGGAGATACCTGGAGTTCTCCTGAAGGCCCCTGATCTTCGTATCCAGCTCAGACTTCGCTTTATTCACATAAGACGTCATGTCCACTTGTATTTGCTTTAATTCTAGAAGCTTCATCTGAGACTCATCTACTGCAGCAAGCAGCTTGTTTTCCTCCTGTACAACACACAGATCATTAAAAAAACGTGTTTAAAACAGTTTAGGTTCAATATAAAATACTAGCCAGAAAGACACATATGTAAATTAATCCTGCAGAGAGGAGTATTAAAGCTGGCTTACCTCTTTCAGCATGAGGATGACATCCTCCTCTTTCTTGATGGACTCCTCTATTTTGTTGATCAGCCTGCGGTGCTTGTTCAGCTGCTCCTGCTCATACTCGAGTTGTGTCTTCAGGCGGGTTTGCTGGGACTCAAACTGCATCCTGGACACACCAGCTAGTACGCTTAACAAACCCTATTCACGACATTTGTGAGTATTTGGACACTTTGTAAGTATAAGGCTCTACAGCATTTAGGAAACAGCGTTGTCCTGCATTATCACAACAGCACCCAGAGGCGAGTTTTAACTGCGGTCGTCTCTTGTGGGAATGTAGTGTAGTGAATGTAATGTAACTTAAATTAGAAATAATTCGCAGAGGCGTTCATATGAAACCAGGAACTGAGAGTAGAAACTCCCTTTATTTCTCTATATAATCCCCTGATACACTAATGCACTTATTCCAGGGTTTCACTAGAGCTTGGATGCCATCAAGTCTTGTCGTCAGACACATCTGTCTGTGGGAATTGTACACACAATGATTAACCAACACCTCACTCCAAGCACTTTCAACATGTTTGGGCCATTTAAGGAGTTCTCGGGAGGCTAGTGTTTGAGATATGAAGCAGTCAGTCAGAACAACTGTGGATCCCAAAACACTTTCATTTCATTTTAAACTCAGCTTACCCTTAAAAAAAAAAAAAAAACGATGTTACCTCTATACATACTGTAATGTTTTCCTTTCTAGCTGAATGTACATTAATAATAATAAAAATTAATAAAAATTAATTTAGATTTTAGTTTTTTATTATATATTGCCACGAAAAAAGCATTTTAAAAATTGCAGGGGATATTTGAGGTTTCTCATCCTACGTGCCCCCCCAAATATTTTTTTCCATAAATATCTTCAGTGTATAGACAAGCCAACTTTACAGTTTTATTATATGTATAGATATGCTCAAGGGTTTCTGAATATACATTTTAATGCCCAAATGCTATAAGGTGCCTGTGCTGTGTGTTTGTACCGCTTATTCTCGATCTCTCCTTGCTGTCGCACATAATCCTGCTCGTACTCGCGAATGTTGGCTACCCCGATCTCAGAACAGAAGTCTGAGAACACCGTGTCCTCCGTCTACAACAGAAAAGCAAATTGCCATGAGTTCGAAAGTTGCTGTCACTAGGGTATACGTTTTTTTTTTTTTTTTTTTGTGGCACATTTGTGTGTGTCTCACGTGATTGACTTCATCGTGGAGCACCGTAACCTCGCTGTCCTTTAGTTGCACATTACTGGTCTGCATCTCGATCTGAGACTTCAGGTTTGAGAGCTCACTTTCCAATCTGGAGATTTCCTGTTGCACACACACACACACACACACAAGCATGAACGTACTTTAGTATAACACTGAAGAGTGAATAAAAAAAGTAGAGTGAGGGGGGAAAAACAGACGGACAGCTTACAGTCTGATAGGCTGGGATGCTCTTTTTGCGCATGGACTCCAGCTCAGAGTTGGAGTATTTGAGGCGAGTCTGGATTCCCTGAGCCTGGGCTGTGATCTGATGGAGCTCTGCCTCCTTGCGTTTCAGTTTCATAAGTTCCTACCAAGAACACATACATGCACAGGTTTCAAAATAGAAGTACACTATTAAATTTGTGATCTTTCTTACAAACAGCAGATCCTTAATTGTTTTACTGCTTTCTCTTTTCATTCAAGGAAAGTATGCCAAAGAAGTCAAAGAAGAGTCTGTGTCCTAAAACTGGAGGGTGCATTTGGTGCTCTACATACCCTCAGCTCTGCACTAAGCTGCTCCTTGCGCTCTTTCAGGCCATTCATGTCCTTCTCCTCCCAGCGCCGAGCTTTACTGCGCAGGTGAGCCGAGCCACCGGAGATCACCCCCGACTTGGAGAACAAAGTACCATCCAAAGACACAGTCTAAAATATCACAGCATTATATTAAAGATCTGGTTGGATAATCTTTTATCATTTTTTTCACCCTGAAAAAAGATTTTCGCTTCTTTCTCATGTCGAGTCTTTCAGGACCATGAAATGTGCCAACAATAATGCAGACATATATATAGTAAATCTTTTTTTTTTTTATTATTATTAAAATTGCTCAAAATGTTGCTGAATATGAATATTGGAAAATGTATATACATATTATATATACAGCACATATTATCAGTGCTCAATTAATTTCCTTAAATGTGTGTATGCCAAATAAGTCACTTCTGAAGTTTATGCAACATGGAAGTGACCAGTCTTCATAACTTCAGCTGTTTTGAAGAGATGATTTCATATGTGACCCAAAAATTGTCATTTTTCACCGTTATATTGTCTCGCTTCAAACAGTAATCAGTTAAAATGCAAATTATTCATTTTCATATATTTTCTTTATGAGTATTGATACTAAAATTGTGCCATCCATGATCAAGCCTCCGCACCACCAAGCTGCCACTGGTGGGACCTTAAGCAAAGGCCCTTCATTCTGGGGCACCACATCATGACTGATCACTAACTGGGGTATGTGAAAAATAGTCACTGAATTGCACTGTGCTGTTAGAAATTTATATAGATATAATATATATGTGACAAATAATTACGTGTTAAATCTCTTGTCATGTTATTCAAATTGTTAACTAAATAAATATTTAAATCATCGCTTAATTATTAATAATTACAACTATTAACATGATTATACAGTGGAATCCGGTTTGTGAGCGTTCTGCTAGACAAGCAAAAAATTTTAAATAAATTTTGACTTGAAAAACGGGCTTGGTTTACGAATACCGAGTAGCATGTAGCACGCATGCGCTTCGTGTTTTGATGCCGAGCGTCACGTGATCACAACCGGGCCAACGGTTTTTCTCTCTCTCGCACTGCAGAATTGTGGGTAATCGTCTCCCCTGGTAGGTCTTAGCGTGCGTCTCTCACTGGCATAATCAACATCCGTGCACGCATGTACTGTTTACTATAACACGAGTGTCATTACAGATGTTCCTTGTTAGTTTTTCCGATAAAACAGTCTTTCCATTAATGTGTGTGTGTGAAAATGAAATAAGAGAGGACGAAGTGTTACTGTGTAAGATGAAAAGACGGAGAGGGGAGGGTCTTAGTTTTCCTCGTACTTTAGCTTCACACACATACACAAAGAGACACAAAAGCACACAGCGCCTGCACGTGCAAACGGAAACACTTATCTGTCGAGATTTATTTTTACTTTTTTTAAAGGTAAAGTGCAAGTTAATTAGTTTTATATTTACTTAATATTTTGTATTAATTATTTTTATGTATTTATTTTTTCGGGCTGTGGAACGAATAATTTCTTGTGGGATAATTCCGGAACAAATTATGCTCGCAATCCAAGGTTCCACTGTACATGCATTTTGATACTTTAAAGAAAAAATGTTAGCAGAATTTACAAGTATTTTTAATACAGAGATTAAGATACAGAGAGATGTTTTAAATCTCTCAGAGGATCCGTATCAAAAGCACCATTTCATAATAACTTTCAACTTTGACCTCACCAGTTCTTACACTGAGTTTGCACAGCCACGTCTAAATCTTTTACCTTAAGGCGCTCTGGGCCGTCAAATGCAACGTGACGGGCGTCTTTTAAGTTCTCGCACACGAGGGAGTTCCCACACACAAACTGTACCACTCTCTTTAACTGGGGTGCATTCTGGGAACACGCCACCACATCCACCACCATCTTGGCTCCACGCACCTCCCTGAGACGCTCGTTCAGTGGCTTTACCTGACACGAGAAGAAAATAATATAGTCTGTTTATTATGAATCGTGTTTAAGCATTAACGCATTCATGTGCCTTTATGTACAAAAGTGACCCAAACATTCATCACCCTGCCTTGTGGCAGAGACACATGGCAGTCTGACTCACATCTAGGTTGTCGATAGGGAGGAAGGTCTCTCGCTCAGCTCTCTCCGATTTTATAATCTGAATGCAGTCTCGGGCCACTTTAGCAGAGGACACTACAATGGCATTCATGTAATGGCCGAACACCTTTGTGACAGCGATCTGGTATTTCTTGTGGATGGGCTGGCACAAGTCCATCAAACGTCCATACTACACACAAAGAAAAGTATCTGAATCAGTTCTTTAATTAAAAAAAAAAGGTCACTGATACTTATGTATTTGATGTATTTTGCATTACCTTTGTATGTGATGTTTATCACATTAAGCATTTATAGAATAAGCTGCTGTTTTTTCTATTTATTGTCTGTTTTAGCTCAATATTATACTGTTGTTTTGAGCCCTAGCACTTAAACAAAATAGTTAAGTTTAATTCAGACATGCTCCTCCTGATGTTGCCAGTACATTACCACGACGTCCGGGTAGAGTCTGCGCAGGCTCTCGAGGATTTCATTGCGTTTCTGCTGTCTGCGATTCTCCTGGCTATCTATGCGAGCGTTCTGAAGTTCCTGAACCACCAAGGCCAGCTCTCTGTTCACCTCCAGCATCCGCAACCGTCCGTTCTCCAAAATCTCTGCCAAGCTCTGCTCCTGCTCCTGCAGCTCGTCCAGAGCTTTGCTGCAAAAGACACGGGTTCGATGAACAGCAAGCCACCATCATGCCTAATTTCATGCTTTCTGATTCTGATTGTTTTAAACTATAACATCACACCACCAGGACATTCACAAAAGGTCATAAATAGAGATAAAAGTAAACAGTCATTTTCTTTCTTCTCCCATGCCCCCCCATCTATAAATTATTTAAAAGCCAGTGATAGCTAGTTTCTTCATCTATGCCCAAAGAACACCGATTTGGTATGTAAAACTGGCACACTATTACTTAATATAAAAAAAATAATCACGACTTTAAAAAAAAACACCAAAATGAGAGCAAGGTCTCTTGTGAAGTCCTGTGTTAACACGTGATGGTATCAGTGGTAAATGTAACATTGCATATAGTTTATACAGACTGGTGCAAAACATACTGTGAAGTAATGCCATACTCCTCCAGTTTCCCAGCTCTTTTGTTTAACTCATCCAGATGATCTTCGGCATGCTTAATGTTTGCCTTTACATGGAGAAAAAAATATAAATACATTTTGATATCTGCCCAGGTATTGCATTGGTTATTTTATTTTATTATAATTACATGATTATAATCATTACTACTGATTATAGCCAGGGTGGTACAAAAATACAAAACACAACACACAAACACACACCCCAACTTCATTTTTTCGCCTTTTGTCGAACTCCAGCTTTTCCCGATCAGCCTTCAGCTCCCAGTGTATTTTCTCAGCCTTCTGAAGCAACACGGCTCCCTTTTTCCTAGCCAACTCCTTCAGCTCCTTATAACGCTCCAGCTACAACAACAACACACATTTATATATATATAAATATATTATATTTATTTCTATACCTTCATCCAGAACTGTTTAACTCACATGTGCACACACTCTGGACATCACATATTAAATTCTGGAAAAGTAGACTAGGCGGTGAGTTTACACAATGGGACATCGCATTTAAAATTGATTCAAAATTTCTACCGTTTCATCCCACACACTGTCCAACCTGAGCTTCCTCCAGCTGTACATCCTTGCCCCTTTGAGCTTCCCACTCCTCTATCTCTCTCTCGTAAACCTTCCAGGCCTTCTCCAGCTCGACGAACTCCGTCTCCAGCTCCTGTAGCCCCTGTTCCTTCTTGGCCTGCTGCTTCTGGCTCTTCAACAGGTTGGTCCGTTCCTCCTCAAGCTTGCGCTGATGGTGACTGGTGTTCACTTTGGCCCTGATGTACTGAGGCCTCTGACAGCTGAGGATTTCCTCCTGGGACCTGAAACAGGAGTGGAAGTTGATACATACAGTGTATAAGATGAAGGAAGGGGGTACACTACTAAAACAGTTTGCTTAACTTTACAGAATCCTCAGGCAAACAACTGGCTACAAACCCGGTCATGTGACCTGCTAATTTACTGTAATTGCTTCGACTTCTGTTCATAACTCATCTGTTCCCATGTTCCCCCATCAACTATCCCGAACTTTCAGTGTGTTTTTTTGACGTCTCACTCCTAGCATTCTACTATTTGTTTTTTGTTGGCACTCACAATTTTCCCAGTTTGTTTAGTTCTGCTGAGTCACATGACACCCAATCACGTCCGTGCCTTTTTATATTTTTGTTATTGCTGTTAAACACGCTCACTTGATCTCCTTCTCTAGTTTCTGCAGTTCTCTGTTCAGGCGTCCATGCTCTTTCTTCTGAGCCTTCACAGTTTGCTCCCACTCCTCCACCACGCTCTTTTTGACAGCTACAGCCTCCTGTTTCGCTCCCAGGGACTCGACGAGCTCATTGACACCCCTCTCGTTGTGATAAAGCTGAAAAAGGCTGAGCTGCAGCTTGCTTTCACTGAGCTGCTCCACCAGCGCCTGATATTTCTCTGCCTGAACAGATGATGATGATGATGATGATGATACCGTTAGTTTATCCTGCACTCAAGGAAGAAAACTGCAGCAGAATATATTTATTCATCATAATACCTCAGTTTTGTCTTTGAACACCTGCTTCTTCTCTGCAGCGGCTGCTCGTTTACGATTAAAATGGTACTGTGTGTCTTCTTTGGCTTTCTGCAGCGCACTTAGCTTGGTGTCGTACTCGTTCGCCAGCTCAAAAGAGGTACTGATGCGCTCGAACATCTTTGTCCGTTCCTTCGCGTTCATCATAGCGATGGACTCCACAGCACCCTGAAACATGCACGATACACACCAGTCCGCATCACACACATTGCATAACGTATTGACTCGACGGTATCCTTGCAGTGCAGTGTTGAGCATTTTAAACCACATTTTCTGAATTACCTTTACTTTTATACACAAATTGGTTGTGAACTTGTGTTTGATCTTAAAGCAGCTTTAAGGTTTTATTATTGTTACTATGACTATCAATAAATATCTCATGTCTCAACTGTTTCTACTCTTATTAGATTCAATGGCTATTACAGAATAATTCACCATAGTGATTAAAAGACTAGCTTTCATATGAGTAAGTTTATAACATTGTAACAGGTTTTCCAATTCTGTGATGGATATTTGTTGTGATGTAACATATTTGCTGTATGTTATTCCTAATGAAGAGCCATGTATTTCCTTCTCAGGTGCGTGTGAGGCAGCACGACACGACACAGAGGTTAAAGATGTCCTGTATGCAGTTAATGTGTTAGCTCCACAATGGTGTATTAGTACGGCTGTTTAAAAAAATAAGTCAGTCATAATATTTAAGAATAAATATGGACAGCCTTGAATTACATTTCCATCTTCTCATTAATTTACTGTAGTTACTACGCCAGCCATTTCCAAAGTATAGCACTATTGAATTAGAATTTTTTAAATAATGTTTAGAAAAGACAAAATACATGATTTTTCGACATAATCTCCTTGCTTTTAATACACTTTGTCCATCCGTTGACAGGCTTTCGTATTCCCTCGTTAAAAAATGTATAAGCCACGAACCACAAATGTCTGCGAGCCACGAATGTCCGAGAGCATGATGACAGAAAATGTCTGTCCATTAAAGCTGTCCTGATGGTGAATAATCCTAATTTCGGAAAATCCTCACCAAAACAGAGTTCACAGTCCAATACAGTGGAAAACAGCTCTGAGACAAAATGGCGTCCGGGATTCCCCAAGTGATTTAAAGGTGCAGAAACAACGCTGTTACATTTCATGTGTGAGATTTATTTCCTTACGCACGGGTTATGTTTTTTTAACATATGGCAGTATGGGGAAAGGGGGCAGGGATTTAGTCAAGTGGTTTGCTTTACATTGTATATTGTACTATTCGCACAGGATCTGTGGACCTGTCTGATTTAGGAATTAACCTCTCAGATCCGAGTTTGGATAAATGATGGATAAAAGTTTTACTGCGCAGTAATTTTTACAAATTACTGACATGGCCCATTCGCACAGGATTAAGATTACAAACCACCTCCGTAATTATTGCAAATCACACAAGATCCCCAGGTAATACTAGTCCCGTGTGAATAGGACAAGAGGCATATACGATGCAAGATGCAACAAATCTGACTTACAAACGTGCTCCTGGAACATTTGACGTTCCTGGAATGTTTATTTCCTTAATTTTTTTTTAACGACTCTTTTTGGTGAGCCGAGTTGATTACAGTAGCTACAGTAATTTGACGACCCTGACCTGAAAAACTAACCTGAAACACTAAGCAGTTTCTGGTTTTCAGCACGATACCGATCTTCTCCAGCTCGGACGTATACCTGGACAGGGTCACATGTCTGCCGTTGATCCGATACTCCGAAGAGTCACCTGGAATAAAACAAAAGAGCATAAAGGAAAAAAATACAATATGATTTCAATCGATTTTTTTTTTTTGGTAGATTGTAGTATTCAGAAACGTCATTGCTGCTAACACACACCTGAGACAGTCCTGCTGAAGATGGTTTCTTCATCATCATCGTTGCAGAAGCACATGGAGACCGAGGCTGTGCGCGAGACCGGTTTACCGACATGGGCTCCATGAATCAGCTCTCTGGTTTGCCTCACCCTCAGACTGGACGCTCGCTCTCCCATTACAAACCCCAAGGCATCCATCACATTCGATTTACCTTTACAGTTACCAGAGTTATATATTTAACACAATATCACTGAACAGATTAAGTCTTTCTAACTTAGCTTACCTGAGCCATTAGTACCAATGATACAAGTAAACCTCTTAAAAGGACCAATTGTCTGTTTTCCTCTCCATGACTTGAAATTTTCCACATCTATCTGCTTCAAGTAACCCATATTTATTTTGTGAATAATGTAATTAAAAAACACACACAAAAAAGAATGAAACTTTAAAATATTTAGAGGGAATGAAGAGCTAGCTAACTGGCTAGCTAACCAGTTTCCTGTCAGAAGGAGAGAGAGCGGGAACGCGCGTGAGATTAGTGTCGAGAGTCATTATGACCAATCAGAGAGCCGCTAATTTGCATATCCCAAATGGTTCATGGGAGTTGCGAAGCTTAAACTTACCGTCCTCGGAAAAATAGTTTAGTTTGATTAACTAAAAGGGCGGGAACAAGGGTTTCACGCTCCTGATTAGGAAAAAGAAGCAGATAAGACGTAAATAACGGTGCTGATCATTTTCATTTGTGTACTGAGTATTCCCAGGCGTTCGTTTCACCGAAAGGTTTAAGTTTTGAAACTTTGTTTAAGGTTTTGTTATACTGACATCTAGTGCACAGGTTTTGTGTGGCAAGTAATTTTGTATTAAACGTTGACGATAAAGTTGCTTGAAAATCGAAGGGAAATAGATATGCACATACTCACCATCTTTAAAAATTAACTTAAGAACTAGAAAAGAAAGAAAAAGTGAAGAACCAATAAAAAGTCATTATCTTTCTTTCTTTTTTTTAATTATGAACATGGACAAGACGTTGGGATGATGGGTATAAATTCGCCATTCCGTGTTTACGATTCAATACGCAAATCAAGTGATGAAAACACACAATAAAGAAAACTAATTAATATATATATACACTAAAGTTTATGAGATAGGGGTTGTGGTCATTAATATAAAGCAAATGTTTTTGTGTGCATTTCCCTTCTTCATATATTAGATAAGAAGTAAATGTAAAGTTCATTGTGAAATGCAAAAAAAAAAAAAAAAAGTTTAGGTTTACTGAATCTTGATTCATGAAAAAAGTCCAAGATAATTCAACAAGGAGACTCCATGTGCACGAGTCTTTACTTAAACCAAACGGAAAGTTGGGAAGTTGAGGGCGAATAAGACCTACAGCTGGCTGTGATCCAACTCACTGGATTCCAACTGCTGTTAAACAACAAGGAATATGACATGAAAGAAAAATGACAGAAGAATAGTATATTTCCAGCTGGCAGGGTGGCTTTTTGAAACTTGTGCCTTCAGGGTCTGGGTTCAATTCCCACCTCAGGTCTGTGTGCATGGAGTTTGCAGGTTCTTTCTGTGCTTGGTGGGTTTCCTCCACAGTCCAAAGATATGCAGATTAGGCTGTACTGCGATTGACCCCGTCCAAAGTGTACCCCGCCCCCTGTGACCCTGTATACATATACAGTACATCTCTGCTGTAACTTGGCTGACCCTGTGCTCTGACGCCAGATTCCTGCTGCATATGCAGAGAATCATTTTACACTGCTGTAAATACATATTTACATCTAAATTAATATCTAAATTATTAAAAAAAGCACAACACAATAGGCAAAATAGTCTTTCACATTTGCTTGTATTTATTGTACATCCTATTTTTGTCTGAAAACAAGAAAACCGTAGCTTTATTTTCAGTTGAACTAATAAGGATGGTCACACACGTATTCCATGACGTATTTAAGAGCCAGCCAGGTCTCGCTTGCAGTTGGAATGATCTGATTGGCCGGGAGGAGGAAGCCATAGCGACCGGTGTCACGCAGCTCAAAGGCAAAGGAGTAAAGTAAGAATGTTTGCATCTGTATTTATAAATAATAATGTGTTATATGTATATATATATATATATATATATATATATATATATATATATATATATATACCTAAAATGTGTCTATACAGTATATGAGAATATTAATTATATAATTCGTTTATTTAGCCTGCATTAAAAATTTTAATTTTATTTAGAATTTGAGTTGCACTGCATTCATTGCTTCAATTTCACTATACACGTATAGTGACAATACTATATTACTGCGACTAAGAATCTCGTCACCGTACTGTGCTTAAGTCTTCTGTAAGCTTCAATTGGTTTCACATCTTCATTCATCAGAAATTTCATCACAAGTCCCGGTTTGACCTGAATGTCCTTCATAGGTTTTGCTGAAATCATGCCCGCTTCCAGCTCAGATCAGCAGTTACAGTATATTGGTTGGCCAATTGTGTCAACCGTACCATTTTTGTAATAACAGAGCAGTGTTTCATTTTAACTTTCAAAAGTTAAAATGTGTTTTTATGATCTCAATAAACGTATTTATGATATAAATGCACAACAGTTGTACTGTACATTTACTTACACTTTATTTCCCACTATTATATTGGTTATGTTTTTGTGCAACTAAGTAAGTATTTAAAACAAGGTCAAGAAATTGTTAAAAAGCACAACACTGGTAGTATCTCACATTTGCTTGTATTTATTTTACATCCCATTTCTGTCTGAAAACAAGAAATCTGAGCTGTATTTTCAGTTGAACTAATAAGGATGGTCACGCACGTATTCCATGATGTATTTAAGAGCCAGCCAGGTCTCGCTCGCAGTTGGAATGATCTGATTGGCCGGGAGGAGGAAGCCATAGCGACCGGTGTCACGCAGCTCAAAGGCAAAGGAGTATTTGACGCCGACCTTGTAACTCCAGTCAATGCTTCCACCGCTGGCTTGATCTGAAGAGATACATTAAACAATATATGAACATCAGGAAAAGCAGTAGAGAAAGCAGTTAGAAAGAATGAAGGTTGCGTAGACTGACAGATGATTTTGCAGATGCTTCCGACGCTGTAGCTGGTTCCGTACAAGGAGCTGAGGTCCTGCACTGCACGTCGACCCACAGAATCCTGGTAACAAAACAAAACAAAAAAATAATAAAAAAATCAGAAGGTTTTATCATGTTGACCATCTAGATGTCTACACCTAGAGCCAGAAATATTTCAGAAATGAAATTATAGCAAAATAATCAAACACTGGATGGCATGATGAAGCGGGTTCCAGTTACCACCTCAAAGTTAATGATTTTTTAACAGATGAGATTACTTCCTTTAATTTGTTGATAAAAAAAAAAAAAAAAAAAAAAAAAAAAAAGGTTAGTTATGAACTACATTAGTGCAGCTTCAAATAAAAAATTAATCAGCACCTTCTGACCAATCAGAAATGAGAATTCGATTAAAGAATGAAACAGCGTACGAGTTCAGCCTTGTCAGGGATATCGGTGCAGGTGTATCCATACGGGTACATGAGAAGCTGTGAGTAGGCATGGATGGAGATGAAGGATTTGAAGTTGCCGTGGTTCTTGATGAGGTCAACGATGT
This sequence comes from Clarias magur, assembly GCA_013621035.1. Taxonomy (NCBI): domain Eukaryota; kingdom Metazoa; phylum Chordata; class Actinopteri; order Siluriformes; family Clariidae; genus Clarias; species Clarias magur. The sequence goes on along the minus strand of QNUK01000384.1, from coordinate 533,697 downwards.
TCTGCACTTCGATCTCAGAGTGTGCAGAAGGTCCATGATAGGACTCAGAACACGGGTTCTTACTGGCACCAGGGCCTGTAGAGAGCACATATAGATTGCAGGCTCATAGATGGATTTCTTTACAGGTGCTGCAGGTGTTTGTTTAGGCTCATTAGGGTTCTTACCACCAAAGCCAGCATCCCAGTTTCTGTTGGGGTCGACACCTCGACATGTAGATCCAGGGTTGACGGAGCGAGTCTTGCGCCACATACGGTCCTAAAAACATTATTTGGAATCAACAATACATAAAGTTAACGTTATATTTTCTATCCACCCAAACTCATTATTGAGAAGCTCTTCCATGGAGGACAACACAGTGGTGCAGCAGGTAGCTCCAGGGTTCCTGGTTCAAATCTGATCTTGGGTCACAACTGTTAGTGTTTCCAGGATTTTCTGTTTTGCATGGGTTTGTCCTCCCAACTAAACCTCTTAGATGTGTATCAAATGTTTTACGTATGCAAAACATAATAACTGTAGTGACAATTTCAGCCTTTGCTCAAAATCTTACATAAGTATGGGTGTAGGCGTAGCCATCAGGGTTGGTCACGATCATGAGATAGACGTCCATTTGGCCCAGAAGAGAAGTCACAGAGGGATCAACACCAAAATCTGTAGCCATCTAATCGACATATAGAGAGAAATATAGAAAGAAAAATACTGGTATTAACGCATTTCTAAACACGTCTAAACAAACTTTTTTTCTTAAAAAAAAAAAAAAAAAATTTAAACGTCAAAAAATGCGTTGTTTCTACTGTCAGAATGAGTCCCTCACCTTGTTAGCCATCCACAACGCCGAAGCAGTTGAGACCCACTCTCTCGAATGTATTCCAGCATCAATCCAGATCGCTGGTCTGTTGCTTCCGCCAGTGCTAAACTAAATGCGTATCCAGAATGACGTAGTGAATAACACATTCCCAAAGTCCTCAAGCCTTTTTTTTTTGTTTTTTTGTTTTTGTAGTCAGTATGATATAAGAGCGGTGCAGTGTTCAAGTCAAACCAGGACATTTGATTGCACAAAATAACAGAACATAGTTCCAAGAGTAAAAACTCTACACTGATGCACTTATCCCAGTGTTTCACTAGTGCTTGGACACCATCAAGGTAGAAAGATTCCTCAGTACGCCGGAGCCATGATAAAACGCCGGCCTCCCAGAAACTCCTTTTATGTGAAAATGGCTCGTAGCAAGGTCAGGACTGTACAGTACAGGGGGTGTGGCAATAACTGCCAGTCAAGTTAAGATGAGCTAATTTGGCAACAAGTTATCTATTTATTTTCAAGGATCGGGGTGTTCCACTCAAATGTTCACGGGAACGACTGCAGTGAGCCCCGAGCCTACTTTAAAACTTCTGAATAATTCAGATGTTTTACTCACTGTTTGACTTGAACTCCCTTGGACCTGCTAGTATTTTTTATCCTCACCTTTAGTGCATACATGGGACGTTTCTCATAGGAAAATCCAATCTGTACTTTGGAAATCAGATTGGGATGATCGGCCACCATGCTGTCCATCCAACTGTAGATCTGCATGCATAAAGATTGCATTATTTTTTTATTTTTTTCCATTTGCTTGAGGGAGTGCTGGTATTGTAAATAGAATGCGTGTCCTATGTCTTTAAGACTGGAAACTCCTTCCACATTAAGATACACTTGTCATTTCATACAAAATGAGTAAACCCCTTTTAACCAATCAGAACTGAGAATTCAACAGCACTGTTATAAGTGTGGGGTGTACTTACTGCATCGAGCTTGTGGTATGCCGCATAGTCAAAGCTCTTGGCGTCGGCACTTTTCATGGCACTGCGCTGCACATCTTCCTGCTCCTTATCCACGAGTTCCTGTTGCACAACAATATCAAGATATTGACAATAAATTTTCTTTATTACACTGAGGAACTTTATTAGATGTCCGTTATTGGCGTATAACGTCCTTCTCACCTGCAAGTCCTTGATCATGACATGGAACGGGATCTGATTATCCTGAAGGAATCTCTGGACAGCATACACACTGGCATACGGGACATGGATGTCGACTGGAAGGTCGCTGGAGACAGGATGAGTCCAGAAGTCCAGCTAAACGATGGCAAAATGTTCTTTTTGGTATCCAGTTGATACAATCACAGTTTAGACAAAAGAAAGCTATATATACAGTATACAGTATGTAGAGTAATTGGGACCTTCCGAAATCCAGCTGAGACTCTTCTGCAGTCCCACCGAGCTAAATCGAGTTGGTATTTTTCAAAGGTACAATGTATTAAAATAATATAATTTTTTATAATGCTTATTTTATAATCAAATCCACTTGGTCTAATTTGTAATTTCTAAATCATAAAGCTATAAATTTCTGTTCTAATATAATATTCGACGGAGATTAAATAGGGGGGGGGGTGCAATCTGTGGCAGGGGGGGCATTTTAGCGCATAACACCGGTCTTCCGCGGTGAAATAGCGAATACATTTCTTCATCCGTCGTCTGATACTGAGTGCGGCTTGTGCCACCACTTTGGGCCGGACACGCACTCATCAATGTGTTCACCATCTCTTCATTTCTCACAATTGCAGCAACCAAGTTTCTCGCCGACTCACTCATCCTTCCTAAAGATGGCGCTGTGTTTCGATGACGTCATGTTTCATTCAATATATTCAGACTTTTCATTCAATATATCAGTTTTCAATCCATATATTCAGAATTCATTCAATATATATATTTTTTTTCAATCAATATATTCGGAATCCATTCAATATTCTCACGTTTCATTCAATATATTCAGAGTTTTCATTAAGTCCTCTCATGAATATTTTCTTAAACGGCATGCCATAATATGTATATATCAAAATCCATATATGATACTGTCTGCAAATTCACTTTTTAGCACCGATATCATGTTTAGGCCATTAGGTTATCATAAAATACCTCTAACACGTCTCTGTTCTCCAACTCCTTCAAGAGCTGGATTTGCTCCTCAGAGTTTGCATTAACCCGAAGAACCTGGTCCCTGTTGGGAAACAATGCAGACGTCAAAAAAAAAAAGCAAATGACATTGTCAGGTTTATTCTTGATGATCACAAAATGGAAGAAGGATATTTCTTTTTTTCTTTTTTTTAATCCAGACTTGAAAAATGTGCACATGGGATTTACTAGAAATATAAATCAAAGGGCTAAGATCGGTGAACCGTTCTGGTATGACAGAGTAATTTGTTCAAATTGACATATTTTCTTAGTCAATTGTGCATCTGGTTTTTTTTTTTTTTTTAATAATACTCACCCAGTGAAGACTTTACGGCAATACGCTGCCACAAAAACGGTAAAAAGTACAACGCAGACCCTCATGATCGCTTTAACCGACAGATCTCCACTCGCAGCTCTCTTGTAGTCAATCAGAGAGATCTCTTATACTCCACCTGCCATGTGTTCGGTTCCCAGCCATGTCATACACAGCAGTGACCGTCATGTTTCTTTCTTACGAGTTACGCAACACATAGGCTCTAAATATAGTCTTTTTTTCCTAGCCAGGTGTGTATTGCAGATTCTTCCCCAGTGAGTCTTTTTGTAGTGTCAGATCCACTGAATCCACCTGTAACCTGTACCTCACCCTAGACTTTAGCTTTCCATAGAGCTAATAACGTTCAACATGGAGTTGAGGCTTAAAGCAGAGATGGGACGGGTAATTTTAAAATATGCAATACTAATAATATTTAGCGTAACGTTAGTTAATCTGACACCGCCCATGTTTCTATCTCACCTAAGACCTGATCATTGTAATTTTTTTTTTCTGTCGATTTATGAGATTAATGAAATTTTTTTCTCATTCAGTCAGATATTTAGAAAGAACTGTGGACAACATGCAAACTTCATGCACACAGACATGAGGTGGACATCGAACCCCGACCCTGGAGGTGCTAGGCCACGGCGCTAAGCACCAATTCTTAGGTATAAACAAACAAACAAAAGGTATTAACAGCTGCTAGGTGGACAAAGCTGTGATGCTCTGATCCTGAGCGGATTCTATAACTTGTCTGAGGAACAAAGAAGAGGCAGGGAGAAAGCCAAGTCAGGGTATAAAGGAGTGATGAAAAAGGAAAGGAGGTATGCTAGCTAAAAGGAAGTTGTTAGATGCTAACTGTATTTTGTTGCCATGCATTATACATAGTGGTACAGTGTCTTAGTAATTATCACTGTTGCTTTGCACCTCCAGGCACTGGGTTCGATTCCCGTGTCGGGTCTGTGTGCATGGAGTTGGCATGTCCTCTCTGTGCTTAGTGAGTTTCCTCTGGATACTCCGGATTTCCCAAATTGCATGTAGTGTATGAATGTGCGTGTAAATGTTGACTGAAGGTCCTACCACGCTTGTACAAAATGGGAATAAATACAATGGTCACCATTGGCCTCCACGGTCCCTAGTTGGACTACAGAGGTTCCTAGATGGATGGATGAATGGATGTACCATACATATGCAGTGACAAAGTTAAATCTAATCTATTATATATATATATATATATATATATATATATATATATATATATTGTGTGTGTGTGTGTGTGTGTAAAATTGTGAGCAAGGCATTAAAAATCAGGAAAGATGATGGAGTTAGAAGTGGTGTCCAAACTTTTTGACTGGTAATGTATAATAATAATGTGCAAGAAAATGAGCGAAAAGAAATGTTGGCACAATTGAGCAAGAAAATATTATATATATATAAATTTGAACAAATTATTCTGTCATACCAGAACAGTTTACTGATCTTAGCCATTGATCCCATTGAAGTAAATCCCATGTGCAGAATTTAAAAAATAAAAATCCTTCTTCCATTTTGTGATCATCAAGAATAACCTAACAATGTTGCTGGCATTTTGACGTCTGTATTCTTCCCCAACATGGACCACGTTCTTCGAGTTAATGCAAACTCTGAGGAGCAAATCTAGCTTTTGAAGGAGTTTGGAAAGGCTGAGGTTGAGGACACTGTGAAAGGTATTTTATAGAATGGAGACAAGGAATAAAGTATTCGATGGGATTCTTAAAGGATTAGAGAAGAGAATTTAACCTGAAAGGAAAGCAAGGGAGGTTAACGCCAGCAGGTGGCGCCAAAAGATCACGGTGCTGTCAAAAACCAGTAAACACCAAAAAGAACAAGGAGAAGAAGAAACACCACATTTTAAATGTTAATATTTGCACTTTTGTGAATTTTGTGAAAATGTTTGTTTTTATCCAACTTTAACAATAAATAGGTTGATTATAAAAATTAAGTGATTTAAATTTGATTAATTGCAATGATATATATATATATATATATATATATATATATATATATATAAAGTAAGGTGTCTGAATAATGTTCTTTTTACACACTGCACCATATTTGCAATAATAATAATAATAATAATAATAATTACCTAACTCCTGCACTAAAACATATGAATAATGTATAGAAGCCCATTCCTTCTAAGAGAAAAAAAAGAAAACGTTGAAATGATGAGATAATATGTTTATAAATGTAAAAAAGAAAGAAAAACAGCAAAATATGTGGTTAAAATATATACTTTTTATATAAAATTTTAATTAATTAAATTTGTAATGTGAATGTTGTTTGTGTGAATCGCAAAAAAAAGTGTAATAAATAAATAAATAAAACTCAACCGAACAAACCACGCCCACTCTGTTTCGTTTTGACGCGTCACGTGACAGAGCAGCGCACTTCCGGTCAGCTGATTCAGCTTCTCCTCTTGCGCGAGCGTCCCCGTCGTTACTGCAGGGCGGTCCGACTTAGATTGTTTATTATTTTATTGTTTTTAGCAGATTTTTTTTTATTTCTATTTGTAAACGTTTATTTTTTAAGTTTAATTTTTTTCACAAGCAGGACTACAGCCATGGCGCTAAGTGATGCCGACGTTCAAAAACAGGTGAGTTCACAGTTAAATAAAGTCGGGTTAACGTGCTTAGGTTTTAAAATAAGTTCATTCGTTGTAAATAAAAGTAATACATCCCACGCGGTTTTCTTTAGATTTATAACTAAAGTCTCGTTGTTTTTTGAGAACTTCCAGGTTTCTGTAATAGTCAGAATGATCTTCTTCCTGTTCTTATCCAGATCAGGAGATTCCTTACTCAGGACTAAAACACATCATCTCTTTAAACATTAAGAGTTTCCCATTAAGATTGAGCTCTTGATTGTTTATCCTGTGCTCAAACACCTGCTGAATTATGCAGAACACCTCCAGGAGCTGACACCTGATCTCTCTTGGTCATGTTGGCTTTCTGTAACAGCAGCAGTCTTATTTCTGCTTTTCCTCATGCCAGGATTGCTTCATCCTCGTGTCTTGAGCAAGCTTGGCGTTTTCCTTTAAACCACCGAAATGTTTAAAAAAAAAAATCGTAATGTGTGCTAGAGATATCCTGGTTTCCATTTATCAGCTTAAAACTGGACTTTTGATTGTACAGACTAACAGAACACAGTTCTGAGACTAAGAACTCCCTTTATTTCTCTATATAATCCCCTGCTACACTAACGCACTCATCCCAGTGTTTCACTCGCGCTTGGACGCCATCATGGGAGAAAGTTTTCTCAGTAGGTCTAAGCAAAGATCGGACTGGCTGGTTCTCAGAATCGGGTCTTATACGCCGAGTATGTTGACACATATCATGTCATGCTGTGAAAACTGTAGTTACTGTAGTTAGTTATATGTGGATTTTTTATTTGTATATATTTCTACTACATTTTCATAAAAACTAAAATAATCTTAGGCTTGTGGTTCTCAAACTACAGACCAACGTAAAACAATGCTTTTGAATAACAGTAATGTACAGTTAGATGTAAGAAGCATGTTTTACACAAACACAGTACAAGATGTTCGAGTAGTGCAAATAACTGTAATACGTCTGAAAACCCTGGCCTCCCAGGAACTCTTTTAATGGTCCAAACAGGCGGAAATGGCTTGGAGGGAGGTCAGGACTGTACAGGCGACGTGGCAAAAACTCCCAGCTGAGTTCCTAAATGTGCAAGTGGTACAGTGACTTTGTAAGTTTTAGACAGATGCATCTTGTTTGTTTCCACACAATCCATTGATTTTTTTTTAAAGATCAGGCGTTCCACTTGCTAAATGTTCATTGAATGGAATGAATGAACTGCATTCTCCGATGTCCACAACTATGATTGGTGTCATTCACAGACATCTTTAAAATGTTCTTTCACAGAAGTCTTTAAAAATGTTTTACTAAGAGTGGCTAAGAGTCTCGTCACCGTCCCGTGCTTGAAGTCTCCTGTAAATATCTATCGTCAATATTTTACAACCTCATTGATGAGAAATTTCATCACCAGTCCTGGTTTGATTTGTGAAAAAATCTCATGCTGAGGGTACTCTAAAAAGGGTACTTTATAAAATGCTAGAAAGTGTCGTGATCAGAGAAGAAAAAAAATAACGAACAAGTCGAGAGATTATTCATGAAAAAAAACAATAATTCCGTGGTCATGCTGTGAAAACGGCAGTTACTGCATCCATGTTACACTCATTGTATTTCATGCGCAGATTTTATTTATATATATTTCTACTATATTTTCATAAAAACTAAAATAACCTCCTCTTCCATCTTATCTTTCCGCTTTTGGACACGAACAGTCATACAAGCATTTCACTGCACATCATACCGTGTGTATGGTTGTGTATGTGGCAAATAAATGTTGATTTTGCATTTAGTGAATGAATCTTGAAATTAGTTCTAATGTATTGACTTGTCAAGTGTTGACTTATTGCTTAAAATAACTTAATGAATTCATGAAACGTTCTCTAAAATTCATTTTCCTTTTAGACATTTCCCCTCAGGTCACGGTTTGGCTTCAGTTTTCATGTAGTGACCCTCGTTACTTTAGTGCTCAGTAAAGAGTCAGGACATCAGGACAAGTGTGAAGATGTCTCATGAGTCTTCGGTTCATTCCAGCACCTGGGTGTCGGTCATGAGTCCCGATGCTGGTCTTTCTTCTCCAAGTCGAAGAACCCCTTTAGAATCTCCTGTACTTCTATATAAATGTGACCTAAAACATGAACAGTGTTCGGTTAGTGTTCGGGAAAAAGTATGTGAATGTTTGCTTTCATGTGTAATATTTTAGTCTTGTATATTCCGCGTCTTTATCTTTTTTGGAAATCACAAAATGTGTAAAGGTTTGCTAACTTTAAAGCACCACATGGTGGTTTGAGGGATTGTGAGCTGTGTCAGGCTGCCAAGACTTGTCTTTTTTAAATTAGCAGATCAACCTTAATGTTTTCTTTCTTTCTTATTTACTAAATTATTTTATTACTCATATACTTCTACATATTGTTCACTGATTGAGTGATTTAATTTAATTTAATTAACGACCCGAGGAACCGGACACTAAAGGAAACCTGTTGTCACATCATGCCGCATCATGCCGTTTATAAATCGTTACACTTCTACACAAATCGTACTCTGTCTCGATAAAGGTTAATAATAATGTGTTGATTTAAAAGCCGGCCGATTTTAACACTTCGTCTCTTTCTAGATCAAACACATGATGGCCTTCATCGAGCAGGAGGCCAGCGAGAAGGCCGAGGAAATCGACGCAAAGGTAACGTCTCGAATTTTCACTCTTAAAACGCTGAGATTTTTTTCAAATCACCACAGAAAGCTGATGTTTTGAAGTCATCCGTGTGTACGGTTTTTGTTCTGCAGGCCGAAGAAGAGTTTAACATCGAGAAGGGCCGACTCGTGCAGACGCAGAGGCTGAAGATAATGGAGTACTACGAGAAGAAAGAGAAACAGATCGAGCAGCAGAAGAAAATGTGAGTCAGTTGTGTTTCGCACATGGAGACGAATCAGGTTTCTGATTTTTATCCTCGAACTTTCTCATTCCTCATCTCTCCGTGTCCCTGCAGTCAGATGTCCAATCTAATGAATCAGGCCCGGCTGAAGGTGCTGAAGGCTCGGGACGACATGATCCTGGTACGAGCCGTGGGAGTGTTTTTGAGTGTGTGAGTGAGCAAGAGTGTGTGTGTGTTTGTGAGAGGGGTTATATTTTGATTGTGGGTGGGGGGGGGATTATTTAGGTATGTGGGGGTATTTGGATGTGTATGTGAGAAGCTGTGATTTGAGTTTGAGTGTGTGGGGGGGGGATAGTTGTCGTTGTGTATTTGGGTGTGTTTGTTGGAGGAGTATGTGTTATTGGGTGTGTGTTTCTTTTTTGTTAAATTTGTACATGATCCAGATCATCATCTGGTTTTCCAATTTGTGCTCTCCCTCTCTTCCTGTGTGTGTGTTCTGTGTTTAGGATCTTCTAAACGATGCACGTAAGCAATTAGCTGGCATCGCTAAAGACCCGGCTCAGTACCAGACTCTGTTAGAGGGCCTCGTACTGCAGGTTTGCTCTCTTCTTCTTTTTCTTTGACACCGTTTCAGATAATAACGTGTCGAGTTCAGTGATTTTGAGTCGACATTAACGCGTCTGTTTTTTCCTTCAGGGCTTTTATCAGCTGTTGGAGCCGAAGGTGACGATCCGCTGCCGTAAGGAGGATCTGACCATGGTGGAGGTGCGTGGTGCTCCCCCTTCAGTCTGGCTTGTGTCATTGTTTAAAGGGGTTTAAGAGGAGGCGCTTTCATCATTTATCAGCTAAATAACCTACAGTAGTTTGCATAAAATGGATCACTAGTTTGCTCTGGATCACATTTCTCTCGACTTCGTTGCTCCTGAATTGAATTGAAACATCTTGAATTAGTACTCTGTGTGTGTGTTTAATTTGGTTGTGTTAAATTCAGCGACCCTACGCAAGGGAGAACGATATTATTCATGGCGCACACTTGTTCATCTTTCCGGATGTACAAAAACGAATCGTGTTCATGCAAAGCGCGTTCACTCGTGTAGAACCGAAATACATGGGGCGTTCAAGTCAAAGCCGGGACTGATTGTGCAGAAGAACAGAACACAGTTCTCAGAGAAAACATAAAACTCCCTTTTATTTCTCTATATAATCCCCTGCAACACTGATGAACTTATCCCAGCATTTCACTAGTGCTTGGACACCATCAAGGTAGAAAGTTTTTCACAGACGTACGACCTTCTTTAATCCGTTTGCACCATTCAAGTGCATCACTGCAGCTAAGAGTTACGCCTTCGTTCACGAGACATTTCATAAAAATTTCCGGTTTGAACGCCCCACACAAAATTGAAGCGAGTTATTTTTGCCTAAAGAAATTTTCGCTCACAGACTTGACTTCTAGTTGTTGAAAGCTACTAGCCAGCCATGTCCATCTTGATATATTTAGCTGGCAAGCGAAGTAAACGATAGCAAGTGATTAAAAAATAGCTAATGTGGGAAAAAAAAGTACTGTTTGAGGTTTTGAGATAATGAGGTTGTAAGGTTATGTGCAGTACATGTGTAACTGCGATCACTTAATCTCTTGATTGAATAAATGTATTCTTTCTGCGCACGCTGTGTGACGTTTTCAGGAGGAAAATGTAGCTTCCATTTCTGATTGAGAACAAAAAGCTCTCTCTCTCTCACCTGGATTTTACCTCAGACTTTCATCCACTGCGCCTCCTCTCTGGCGGCTGAATGTAGTAAAGCATCTAATTAATCACAGATAAGATTGAATTATTGTAACCAAGTGTAAAACAGAAAGAGAGATTTATCTGAAATCTAAGCTCACTTTGGGAGGGGGGAAAAAAACAAAACATCTTCTGCTATTGCTGCTGCTTTTATTAATGTGTTTGTCTTATTTTCAAGGCTGCTGTGAAGAAAAATATCCCCATCTACAAAGAAAGCGTGAAGAGTACCATTGAAGTCCGCGTCGACAAGGACAACTTCCTGTCCCCTGAAATGTAAGCTATATCCTGTCTGCGATATCTGTTTCCTGTTTGGTGTGTGATGAACTGATTTAGAGCTGATCGCGTCAGCTCATTGAGAGTTCTGTATATGTCGATGTGTTGTGAATAGCTCCGGAGGTGTAGAGGTGTATAACGCGAACGGCAAGATCAAGGTGTCGAACACTTTGGAGAGCAGGCTGGATCTCATGGCTCAGCAGGTAAATAAAAGTACCCAGTACTCATTTTAGGGGCAGTGGTGGCTCCAACGGTTAAGGCTCTGGGTTACTGATTGGAAGGTTGGGGCCTCAAGCACCAGCACCGCTAGGTTGCAACTGTTTGGCCCTTGAACAAATATTTCACGGTGATGTAAGGTACATGTGACCAATAATTGAATCTTAATTTTAAATGCCTCTGTAGTGAAATTTATTCAATTCTTAAGACGAAATTTCATATTGTGTAACGCATTGTCCCACAGGAAATAATGTAAATGCGGTTAATCCGTTCCACCAACCGAAAATATTATTGGTATTACCAATTTCCAACACTATATTCAAATTTTTGCATATAAAGACATATAAATGCAGTCAAATATTAAATATAAATAGACATCAAACCTCACTTAACCTTAATTTATGATTCCTCTTGACAGCAGGCGCTTTAGAAACTAAACTGAAAGTGGCTCCATTTTGTTCTTGATACCGTCCTTGATGACATTCTTGGGACCCATGGTGCTGGTGGCTTTACTAAATCTTGGTTGACAACCTTTTTTCCTGTGACCTAAGAGACAAGACATTGTGGATATCAACGAAGAGTGACCGTGACGAAATCCGCATGCAGTATTGTTGACGAAAAAAGACGAGACCAAAATGTGGTTTAAAAAATTTGTAAAACTAATAAAACATCTGTCTTTGTTTTCGTCTACATATAATTTTTGTCGCAATCCGCGTCCATTCATTATGGCGCGGGCGGCGGTGTCAGTGACAGGACGTCGTCACAGCAATATTACTCGGGCTAAAGAGAAGAGACGACATCTGGGCCAATTTTCTTCATATTGAACCGGAGAGAAAAAGACGATGTGTAGTAATATCGGAGGGGAAACAGTGGGGGAACACAATCGCTGGGAAAAATACCACAAACCTGAAAAGATGCATCGAGGCATGCCATAATAATCACCCAGTTTTACAGCATCTTTTGTGGTAATTGTTACCACATGCTAACATAATTATGTTGTGATGTATTTTATATACGATGTTGAACGGTTGCCAAACACATTAAGCTAATAGTTTAGCAAATGATGTGACGTACAACAGTCAAAGTGTGTAAATTCATATATTAAAAATAAAAAAGTTTCAAAACACTGTATTATCCATACTGCTCCTATTCTTTTGTAGTTTACAAATTAGGGACATGCGGCACTTGTTGTGATGGTTAAAAATAAATGTAATTAGCTGAAAAGCTACAGTACATTATAAATGTTAAGATAATTATTTTGTGAAAAATCTTAACAAATGGTTTTGGCTAGACTAGATTTTTTTGTAGGGTTAATTAATAGTAATCTTATTGCTAAAATGTTACATTTTCATTGACTAAAACTAGACTAAAATGCTTAAGGGCTCCTCTGGCTAAAACAATGTCCAAATTGTTTGTCAACTAAAACTTGACTAAACAAAAATAGGATAAGATTGACTAAATATGATAAAAATTAACAGGGACATAGAGACTAAGACTAAAATCTAAAAAATAGCTGACAAAATGAACACTACTCTCTTTGCTTGGATTTCCACTGAGACAAACAAGTTTTGATGGGCTTCAGGATGTACAGTAAGTGCAACTTAGCCAGAGTTCAGTTGCGCTTGGTTTATTTGTCAAAAATACTGGCGAATACCCAGACAAATTTCTTGCAAAATTTCAGGCACAAATTTTTGTTCGTATTTTTCAGTTCGTACAGTATGCTGAGGTAACACTGTATGTGATTATGGTTGATACATTTCATATTAGCGTCTGAACATAGCTGAAGAGATTGCAGATAATGTTTAGCAATGTTTAATCAAGTGTTTGGTTATGCTTTTCCTCCCCAGATGATGCCTGAAATCCGAGTGGCTCTATTCGGCGCCAACCCAAACCGCAAGTTCATGGATTAACACCTCCTTCGACCAAAGAATGAGAAACGAATTAGCCTTAACCTCAACATTGACTGTCTTTTGAATTTTTATGCAAGGTGTGTAAGGGCTCGCTCTGTTCTTTCTTCTTCATCTGTGAAAGTGGTCCAGGGTTTCCTTCCTTTCACCAAAGGACTGAATGGAAAAGTGTACCAAAGCGAGTTCAGATCATTAATAGGATGTGCTTCACCGTGAGCCTGCCTTACATATACCTCTGTGAAGATACGGTGTGATCTGTGTACTCGTGGATAATAAGGAGCTCTTATATTTTTTTTACAGTAAACGATCACTGTCTGGATTCGTCTCCTTTTTAATGGACGCTGTTAATTAAACTCAGTAACAACTTGAAGCAACAACTTTCTTACTGTGTCAGGTGGTTTCCCCCGTCTTGCCTTACCTTAAAACGTGTGTTCGTTCTGTATAATGTTTGTCAATGAATTGCTTGTGTGTAGGTGTGAATATAAACCTGAGAAATAAATCAAATATTTTATTTCTAGATCTGGAAGCATTTCAGTACTTGTGTTAAAATCATGTGTTACAATACAAAAGACAAAAACAAACCAAAAAAAAGCTTTTTTTTCTTCATTGTCCTTGAACATGAGAAAATAATTAGTATAAACATTTCATCAAACAGCATGAACATCAGTTGTATTGAAATGACAGACAAATTATGTATCGGTGCCTGTACGCATCACGGGCCTTGTTCATCAATCGTTGAAAGTAAAAAAAATATATATATATTAATTCTCCTGTTTTGGTAGTAGAAATGTAGATAAAAATTTAATCCACCATGAATTATGCTTTGTACGGTACCAAAATCTTTTACTTTTTTTCTGTTCCAGTGGAGAAAGTATTATTTTTCGCTTGTGCATTCCTACAGTAAATGGAAAAAAAAAAAAGATTTAGCACTGAGTGGTTGACTGAGAATTTTCTAGAACTTCCAAGAATTTCCGAGAAACGTTTAGAATTTTCTAGAACTTCCTAGAATTTCCGAGAACCGTTTAGAATTTTCTGGAACATCCAAGAATTTTCTAGAACCTTTTGGAATCTTCTAGAACTTTCCATAGTAATCTATGGAATTGTGCAAATAACTGTTGAAGAGCAGGATGTCTAGTTAATACAGTTGAAGTAAACAGTAATTAATCAAAGCAAGTCAGTAATTGGTGTGACGAGGCTTTGCTTAAATGATAGTTGAGGTACAATTTGTGCAGTTGTTAAGGAAATGAGCTGCTTAGTTTTACTGAACATCGTGCAGAACCAGCCACACGCAGTCCTTCTGAGGATCTTTGTCATTACAGAAGTTTTATTTGTTTTCGCCTTTTACATAATGTGCTGCTTTCTTGTCTTTTCCTGTAAGATTTTTTTTTTTTTTAATTTTGCCACAATACTCACTGACCGTCTATACCCCTTTATCCTGTATACAGAGAGGGAGTGGAGGCCACAGTGCTAACAGCTTTGGACATTTATAAATTCACTAATAAATCCTTTCCATTCATATCCGATTTGATGAATAAGGCCCGATGATGTAATGGTAGGCGTTGCAGAAATACTGTCATGTTCCTATGAATCATTCCTATGAAGCAGTTATTTGTGATAAAACTACACTTATTAAAATTTGTCCCTACAAAGGAACCATTAAAGGTTTTACATCAATCAAACCATATACTGTAAAAGAACATCCTTTTATTAAAAAAAACAAACAAAAAAAAAAACTTGCTATTTGAAAACCATTAAACATCCCAAAGAACCTTTAAGGGAACCTTTTTGAAGAACTGATTGAAAAAGTGAAACCTAAGCCTGTCATAAGTGTGCGTAAGATTGTGCGATTAATGTGTTTTCCATTATTGTGATAAACATGTCAACTGTGATTAAAAGGCTTGTTGTGATACAAAGGTAAAATCAGAATATACAACCACTGCACATGATTTTCATGTAATCAGATCGAACCTGATTTAAATAGAATACAAAGAAATTATTGAAGAATAATCATAAAAGAGCATCATAAATGACTGCAGTGTAAAATCCAGCCACAAGGTGGCACCTGTTCCTATCTCACTGTGTCTTTAACCCAGTAAATCTAAATTCCTTGTGCGTTACTCCGTTCAGTGCCGTAATAATACTCAGTCTGTATGATTAAAAATAACAGCATACAAGTATATATCTAAAAAAAAAAAAAAAAGTTGATTATTAATAGTATCGTTATTTTATGGAGGTCTTTGAGGCGCACGAATGTCATATGACCAGATCACACGCTCAAGAATCCAGGTCATTCTGCTTCATAACATCTGGTCATAACAAGTCTTCATGTATAGGGTATAGTTTATGATGTTATAACAGATACAGATATATACATGTCTAAAATGATCAGCTTTTTATAAAGATATTTATCTGTGCGTGAATACAATCAGAGCTCTAGTTTTGATTTTTAGAACAACTCTAGATACAGTATAAGCAAAAGAGAATGAATAATATTTGAATACAAGCTTTACTATTTTATTTTTCTATGATCTTGGGTCACATTTAAGGTGACGCTTCATAATTTCCAGGTGAACTAAAGATAGTGCATACGTTATAATTCAGGATCAAGTCTTTAGTCCTTTAATGTGTGCTTTAACATCTGACTTAACTCGCCATGTGTGGAAAGAAATAAAGGAGACGCGGTTAACCCTGGAAATACCTTAAGTCTTCAAAAATCAGCATTTTTAGTTGAGGAGAGAGATAGAAGAGAGGCTGATGATCTAACAAGCAACTTTGTTTTTTAAAATCCATTATTACAGAAACTGTATACACCAATCAGTCATAACATTTAACCACCTGCCTGATATTGTCGAGGTTCCCCATGTGCCACTAAACACTAATCACAGACCTCTGAAAAGCCGCAAATCCTGCACAATCTGGAGGCCAAGTCAGTGCTTGAACTCTTTGTCGTGTTCCTCAAACCGTTCCTGAACGTTGTTTGCGGTGTGTCAGGGTGCATTATCCTGCTGAAAGATCCCACTGCCTCCAGGGAACACCGTTTCCATATAGGGGTCTGAAACAATGCTCAGGGAAGTGGTATGTGTCAAAGAAATAGTCACCTCAAAGGTTTTCAGCAGAACATTGCATCACACCGGAGCATCACACCTTCTTCCCATAGTGCATCCTGGCGCCATGTCTTTTCCAAGTACGTGACACACACACATGGCGTAAAAGAAAACATGATGCACATGAAGCCACCTTCTCCCATTGCTCTCTGGTCCAGGTCTGATGCTCACGTGTCCATTGGAGGAACTTTCCGTGAGTGCCCAGACTGGTCTGTCCTATGCAGCACCGTACGCAAAACAAACTGCAATGCAGGAAACGTTTTTCAGCAATTTGAGCTACAGTGGCTTTTCTATTGGACCAGCCTTCACTCCCCAAGCCTCGTCCACCTTCTTACTGGTTCACCAGTTTTCCTTCCTTGGATCACTTTTGGTAGGTCCTGACCACTGCATCCTGAGAACATCCCACAAGAGCTTGAAGTTTGGAGTTTCTCTGACCCAGTCTTCTAGCCGTCACGATTCTAAATCCTTACACTTGCCCATTTTTTCCTGCTTTTCCCACACATCGACTTTGAGAACAAACTGTTCTCTTGCTCCCTAAAATATCAGACCCCTCTTCAATAAAGACATCTTCTTTGTCTTTCCGCTGTTCCCTTTCGGGGTTGTTATTCACTTAACATTAGTTAGTTAGTGGCCATAATGATATGTCTGATTGGTGTAAGCTAGTTTATTACTTTTTTTTTAAATATCCAAACATATATGCAGCCTTCCTTCAGTCCCACGATGCATGCACACGTCCTAAACGCGGGCTGGACATTTGATTAAAGCTGGAGTAAAGTGCGGGAAAATGTTGCTGATTGTTATTAAACCAGAGACTCCAGCGTAATCCACTGAGCAACGGAGAGGATTAAAGAACAGATTAACACACAGCCTCGTAAACGCTCATAAAAAAACAAAGCACCAAACTGTCTCCTTGATCTTTAGCTGTCGAGGTCTTTGATCCACCTGATATGTTCACATGCAGGTTATTTATTTCTGTTTGTTTTTTTGTTGTTGTTGTTGTTTTTTATAACCTTTGATGATAGTGTTCTAGTGATTAATTTAATATTAAATACTTCATGTTTCTCACAAGCTTCAGTCAAAATCAGACGAATTAAACACCTTCAGCTACTAGAACAGAACCCTGTTTCGCCCAAAGAACCCTGTTTACATTTTTTTAGACACTTGAGAAACAGTTAGTGTGCAACTTCACTGCATGAACAGCCTGTTTTTTTCTTTCTTTCTTTAATTCCTTTGGTTATGTAAGTTAACATCCTTCTCGTTTTAAGTTAAGCTTACTCCTTCCCTAATCCTAGGCCTTGTCTTTTCTTTTCCCCTCTCTCTCTCTCTCTCTCTCTCTCTCTATGTAATGTAACAGTACTGTGTGTTTGTTGACTGTGTGATATGAGACTTCATTTCTATCCCAGCAGCTTCATCACCTGCTCGCCGACACCCAGGAAGTAGATGCCTTGCGCGATCCCGAACAGCGGGGCGATGACCAGCGCTCGGCACGTCGCTCCTTTGAGGAAGGCCGCCGGTCCTTCGCGACTCAGAACGCGTCTGTGAAGAAACCCAAACCAGTCAGAAAAATATTATACTCATATCTGTGAACAGATCTTGTGCATGTCATGTGTAAGAAATGGGCGAAACGGGGGTGTGTCTACATGCCACCAAGCACATGGGGCGACAGTTACTCCTCACCCTGGAGGTCTATCCCTAGTTTCTGTGTCGTTATGGACGGGGCCGGGTTGCCAGCTCGACACCAGATTGTATCTGAGCCCTTCAGGGAAGGAAGAACTTGGTCATGGGTCCAACAGCAGCAGCTCGGTGGCGTCGGGCTCGAACTCGGGACCTCCTGATCAGCAGTGGAACACGTTAACCACCGAGTTACCCCTGCCCCACCTGTCACCTGCCATGTGAAAGTGGGAATACTCTTCAGGCAGGTTTTCTTACCGTGTACAATCGATGACTCCCCGGTATGAGTCTTCCCCTTCTCCCTTCTGCAGTGTCTGAAGACGAGTCTTTATGACTAAGAGAAAATAAAAACGCATTTTAGCCAGGGAAACGTTTCCCACTTTCTCTGCAAAATCACGAAATCTTTTGCATTCCATAAACAGATCACCTGCTACTTTCCTTGTATCCCACTATAACTCCTAAACAGGAAAGGTGGACGCTAACAAGATATGTAATCTTCTGCTAATGCTGCATCTTAGGACTCGCAACACACTCTAAGGAAAAGAAAGCACTATTTGCCCTCTTCCACATACTATACGAGGGGCGTTCAGGTCAAACTGGGACTTTTAATTGTGCAGAACAAATAAGAGTAAAAACTTCCTTTATTTCCATCAAGGTAGAAAGTTTTCTTAGTACGTCGGAGCCATGATCGCACCGCTTGTCTGCTTCACGTCTGAAATGCTGGCTTCCCAGCAGTAACCCCTGGCTGAGTTCCTGTAACGTGCAAGTGGTGTTGGTGAATGTGTGTACAGTTCTCACAGACAGATGCGTCGCCTCTGTAAGTTGGCAAACGGGTTAGCCGTCGATTTTCAAGGATCGGGCGTTCCACTCGCAGAGCGTTCACGGGAACGACTCCAGTTGGCTTCAAGCAACTTCGGGGCAGGATCATCATTCGCGGACGCCTTCTATAAAAAAAAACATTTGCCCCATTCAAATGTTTTACTGCAGCTAAGAGTCACGTCACCGTACTGCGCATGAAATCGTCTGTAAACGGCAATCGCTTTTACGTCTACTTCATCCGGCAGAACTTTTACCACAGCCTGTGGTTGGCTTGGGTTACTTTGTTAAATATATACATAATGCATGTAGTGTACGTTACTGCACAGTGATATTCTTCTCTTCACATGCATTTCAGCATGCATAACTGGGGTCAGCCATGAGTAGATAGGATTAATGGCCTTCTTCCCAACAATGGCAACCTGGGGCTTCCAATCAGTAACTCAGCCCTCTGAGCTACCACTGCTGGGATTCGAACCCAGGATCTCCTGCTTACTAGACAGGCGCTTTATCCGACTAAGCCACAGTGCCACTGGCCTGTGAGTGACAGTGCAGAGAGAGTATGACTAATTTCACTTTCTTGGCTCCCCCTATGATGATGATGATGATGATGATGATGATGAGGAGGAGGAGGAGGAGGAGCCTCAAATAAACAACATGCTGTATTTACACAAATGCATCCTGCCCAAGTTAGGAGACCGGTAGGAACTGGAGAATACAAGGGGAGTTGAGACAGACACAAGGAGAACACGCAGAACCTCCAACAGGCAGAGTCGGAGAGTGTGAATAGTCCTGAAAACACATGGGTAAAGATCGCAGTGTGGAAGAGTAAGATTAGAGGAGGTGGTGTCGCAGACACCCTCTCGTGTTTGGGAGTTCTGTACAACTGACTAGGTTACATCGCACTAGACACCAAAACAGAAATGTAAAGATCTGTGTGCTGTGTTCCGTGGCTCCGTGTGTCAGATCTGCCTAATCAGTCCTGCAGTTCTGACAACTGAGTTCATGACCTGCCGCGTCACCGTAAACCAAAGTACAATGGTTATCATTAAGACGTCATGCCTGTAGAACAAATTACAGGTTATTTGAGAAGGTCTGATGAGTTGTGGGCTTGGACTGTTAAGGTGTTTGAATGCACCCTTTCACAAGTAAAAAAAAAAACTTCAAAGAAGAAACCCTTTTGTCCTTCTACATCTGCCATGACCCAGGCTTTTAGACAAGCTCCCACATGTCCAGAACAGGGTTACACATTACTCTCACAATCATGTCCTCTCAATATAATTGACAGTTGTTAAATAAACTTCCTTTAATGTGAAAAAGCACAAAGTGAACGTAATGAAAGGGGTGTCGCGTCACGTGTTAGAAGATGGTCTGCTCCAAACAACCTGTTTATCTTGTTTAATCTCCTTGTTTGTAGGTTTTAATCTCACTTTTTTCTTTTTTTTTTATGATTAAAATGTCTAAGGCTAATGAAAGAAGTTACACTTAGAGACACAGATCCTTTACTCTTCTCGTGTCCGAGTCTCACCGTCCAGTGGAGTGACCGCCACGGCCGCCACCGAGCCGGCCGCGCATCCCGACGCGAAGGACTGCAGGAAAGGAGCGCGCTCGTGAGCGAGGTCTCCCCTCCGACCCACGGCGTTAAAGTTGGCGAACAGAGGGAAGTAGATCATGGAGAACGGCACGTCCCTGAGTGGAGGAAAGAGAAATCAGGAGGTTTTAATCAGCCAGGTCAGGTTCAAGATCAAGGAAGGTTACTTAGTATACAGTACACTTAATATTTTGTTGGAAAGCCTTTTGCTTTGATTACGGCCGTGGAATCGTTTTGATAAGCTTATGCAATGTCACAACATTTATTTCCATCCAGAATTTCCGCCTTCGCAATTTGAGCCTCATCAATCCTGGTATCATCACCATCATTTTGGATTATGCCCCGTGCCATCAGAGAAGAAAACAATCCACTGATAATATCAAACCTGCTCATTGGGTACATTTGGGTCATGAGCTGGCGTAATAACGTTAGCCTTGGCCTGACCAATAGAAGCGATGAGATCGTAACACTGCCTCCACAGGCTCGTACAATAGGCACTGGGCATGATGGGTGCATCGCTTCATACGCCTCTCTTTTTACCTGGAACAGGATGAATCTGGACTAATCAGACCACATGCACAGCTGTTTAGGCCCAATCCCTTGAGTTCTTTTCACATTGTGTGTTTGGAAATGTTCTTACAATTTCACTATTAAACATAGCCGTGAACCCTACTGTTGCTTCCTATGATTAGATTTCACCAAACGGTTAAGTGATCTCTAATCATTCAAAGTAATTTTTCTTACCACGTTTCTCCCTTGAGGATGACGGGTCTGTACTATCCTTCCAGGTTTTAACGATGTATTTTACAGTTCTTCTCCCAATGAAGAGTAGTTTCATCAGTCTCCTTAGTTGTTTTCTTTGCTTGATGCCGGACAATAATTTGACCCTACCGAAACATTTTTGCTACGACCACAGGATATGGTTGTTCTAAGAAATGAGAAGCTACTCACTGCATTAATTAGGGTTAAATAGGTTTTATTGCCAGCTGAAACATATTAATCACTGGAGTAATTATCCTGTGGCAGAGACTCTTTGCTTCGGTAAATACTTTATCCTGAGCCGGTTTTGGTAACCCTAATGGATAGTTGTAAGCTTTAGTCAGTGGAGGAATCCATTTACGGGAGAGCTGAACTCATGTAGAATGCAGAGACGGTATGCAAAAACTCTACACCAACTCAAACTCAGGATCGAATGCAGGACCCTGGAGCTGTGAAGCAGCAAGTGTGGCGTTTACTTTTTATTATTCAGGTGTCGGTATTGTGATCCAGTTTCATTACAATTTTCATTCGTGTGTCTGAATTGTTAGAGGAAGCGTGTCTGACCTGAGCAGCGTGGCGCCTGTGCCCTTGTAGAGGCCCCGGAGGCCCTGCGTCCTCAGCAGCTCCAGCGTTATGGCCGTGGCCGAGCGCCGCACCGCCGCTTGATGAGGCGACTCCAGAGACGACGAGGCAGCGGGAGCCGAGGCAGACACGGATCTCTGTGCCGCTGTAGAGGCAAATGATAAAACAGATCAGACTCTCATTTTTTTTCTACAGATACGATGAATGAGGATTAGGTTTATGCATGACGGAACACTTTGGGGATCTATTTTAATTGAACTATTTTATTTAGATAACATGCTTTGTGTGTATTTTTTATATATTGTGTTAAATAAAACCTACTTCTTTTTTTAATGCAATCATTGAACAAGTGAATTGACTGTATATCTATATATTTATAGTACATAAATCACTTATACTTGTGCTTATTTAATGCATTTTGCTTAAAAAAAAAAAAAATGTTTCGAACAATAGTAGTAACCTGTCTGTTTGTGCTCGTCTAATGAATCCTTAATGCTTTCCATATTACGTTACAAAAATGAAATGGAATCATTTCTTACCAAGAATTTATAGCAAGAAAAAATTAGACACTGACCTGAAATTTATGATGAATATGATTCGCTTTAATGAATAATTATGGACATCAATATTAGTTATAACGGTTGTAATGTTTGGCACATTATAGCGCATTAGTGATGTATGACAATATTCTATTCTTAACATATTAGAGCCTTTATAGCTTTATGAGAGATTTCTTTCAATTGATACAAATGCTTAAAAGGAATTATTATACATAGAACATGAAGAATTATAAAAAAAAAATTAAAAAAAGAGTTATAAATAAGTGCTTCGTAGATATTTTAAGAGACTCGACTCGCAGAGTACACTGGCAGCCAAAAGCCCTTTTATGTCCGTAGTGTCAGTTACTTTTTTTAAATTCAGATCTTTCAACGGTTTTAACTGACATTCAGATGAAACTTGGCCGATTTAGGTTAAAGTGGGTAAAGCGCTCGCCCTATCATCCGGAGATCGCTAGTTCGAATCCCGGGTGGTGCTGTAACCTCTCGCAGCCGGAGGTCTAGAGAGAGCTGATTGGCCGAGCTCTCTCAGAGGGGCGGGATGAGAGGTACATAGTGCTCCCACATTAATCACGGCTCTACAGCCAGTCAGGGGCGTCTGTGAGCTCGCGCAGCGGAGGGAGCGGATAGCGCTGTCCTCCGAGTGTGTGACTCCGCCCCCAACGGTGCGCGAGCAAGCAGTTCGAAAAGATGCGGTCGGCTGGCGTCACGTGGTTCGGAGGAAAACACGTGATAGTCTTCGGCCCTCCCGGCTGAGTGGTAGTAGTAGCCTTAATGTGGGAGCCCCCTAGTGACGGGGAGGAATTAGACGCGACTAAATTAGGGAGAAAATCGGGGGGGAACTTGGCCAATTTAGATTTCACGTGAAAATAGACATAAATGCTAAATTATATATAAATAATATTGCACCTTGGAATTTGACATGGTTACGGATTTTAAAAACATTTTAAGCTTTTACCGAAAAACAATTTAAGCAAAAATCTTTACAGATCATCCTAGAAGCTTACACCAATTTTAGTATCAATACTCATAAAGAAATGTGAATAATTTGCATGAAAAATTGTCAAATAATCTCTCCAACACGACTGAAGTTAGCAGCGCTGAAATTTTTAGAGAAGCAAAAGCAGTCACTTCCATGTTGCATAAACTTCAGAAGTAGCTTCTTTGGCACACATACATTTTCTGTATTAAATGTATACATGAAAAAAAAAAAAAAAAAGATACATTAATTCGGCACAGATGCTGTGTTTTGGCTGACAAGTTTAACAAACCCGTGACTCACCCAGCCTTCCGGCATCCTGCAGCTGGATTTTCAGCATCTCCATCGGGGTTGTGACCACCACCTGACAGGTTCCAGCCCCACAGCCAGCCAGGATCTCACCCCACAACGCTAACTTCCTTTAAACCACACAAACATGTGACCCGGTCAGGAGATCTTTCAACCATAAATAAATCAATGCCTGGTTCTGTGATCCAAGAGTGTTAGCAGGAGGACAGACCCGTCCTTGGAGAGCTGCTGCCTGAAGACGTCATTGGCTGCAAGTTTGATCGCTTTCTCGGGAGTTACGAGGGTGAGGTTGACCGCAGCACCTGGAAGAGTCATGTGATGTGCGAGTGCAGAATATGAGAGAAAGCAAGTCTGAACGTTTAATGACGATTATTTTACAGCTCACTATGAAACACTTAAAAAGTGGAATGAAATTCAGTTCTTTGAGATGTGCTTTTTAGGGAAAAAAGCAACTAATGTTTATGAAACTCTGGGTATTAAGGCGATGCGTTACTAATCAGAAGGATGAGGGTCCGAGCCTCAGCTCTGCCAGGTTGTGCTCTGACCTGGGATAAGCGAAGAATAAAGAATTTCACTGTGCAGTGATGAATAACAGCTGAGCTGAATTACACAACACTTGTTATTTTCCTAGTCCAGCACACCCCCAAGTGATTTATTCCTTACACGACTCATAACTCTAAAGTCTTCTATGTCTGCAGTAAGTAGTAGACCACTGGAAGGGAAAATGTACTGTACCTCGATACATTCCAAAGTAGCCTTCCGTCCTGATCGTCTTGGTCAAACAGTCCAACCTTCGCAACAAACACATTTTTTTTTTAGTTAGTATGATATGAAAATATCATAATCATGGAGTGTGAAATATAAAAAATTGCAGCTTTAAGCACAAAAATAAAACTCTAGCAGTGTTAGTCCTAGCAGTTTGTTCATTAAAACTCAACACGGCACAGCATACGTCAATATATATATATATACAGAGCAAAAGTTTGACACACCTTCTCATTCAGCGAGTTTTCTTTATTCTGTTCTTTATTGTGTTCTTTATTGTGTCCTTTAGCCCAAACGCGTCTCTTCTGCTTGTTGCCTGTCCTTAGTAGTGGTTTTCTAGCATGAAGGCCTGATTCACACAGTCTCCTCTTAACAGATGTTCTAGAGATGTGTCTGCTGCTAGAACTCTGTGTGGCATTGACCTGCTCTCTGATCTGAGCTGCTGTTAACCTGCGATTTCTGAGGCTGGTGACTCGGATGAACTTCTCCTCCGCAGCAGAGGTGACTCTCGGTCTTCCGTTCCTGGGGCGGTCCGCATGTCAGCCAGTTTCTTTGTAGCGCTTGATGGTTTTTGTGACTGCACTTGGGGTCACTTTCAAAGTTTCCCCAATTTTTCGGACTGACTGACCTTCATTTCTTAAAGTAATGATGGCCGCTCGTTTTTCTTCTTCACTTAGCTGCTTCTTTTTTCTTGCCATAATACAAATTCAACCTCTTTGAATGAGAAGGTGTGTCCAAACTTAAAAAAATTTATGCTCAGTCATATTTGTATAATTGTTTAAAATTAGCATTTACAGTTAGTTCATCATATCGCCTTCTTTATGCCGAATGTTACGCTATACTCCAAAATCTAAAAAAACTTCTAACATATATCTACTGTATATGTTTAAACAACAAAAAAAAATGGCTAAGATGCTCTAAGCTTTAAGGGTTACATCACAGGTAGAACCGATGTCCAGTACAAACTGTACCGATGTCTCCTGCTCTCATGCGTTGGGTCCCTTTAAGCGTTTGTACATCTCATTGTACACGGTGCTGCCTGATGGTGATATTATTAGATACTGTAGGTTAAACTGTAGAGCATCTCATATCTGCTGAACGCTTGACTAGTGCTGGGCATTATATCATGAGGTTTCATTAAAGACAAAATTTGAAGAAAAGAAATGTTACACACACTCATTGATAGATAGTCAGTTGCACTGATGATCAGGATCCTATCTCGTAATCCTCTATTGTATCATACAGTGTTTCCGACATTAAGGTTCTGCCCTTTGTCCTTTCTGCATGATGCATGTCTATAATCTATCTATGCTACTCCGTTTCACCTTTGAGGACATTTTCTTCCTGAAAAAGACTAACAGACTAAATAATCCAGCTTGTATCTAGATGTAGATGTACCATCGGCTTTTGCAGTCCATCTACTGTACCATGATAATTAAGCAATATCATGCTACAGGAAGTGTTGTTGTGCTGGATATCAGCGCGGCTGTGATGCAGTCGTGTGATGCGCCGTGCAGATATTCAGCACAACAGCACTTCCTCTAGTGTGATATTGCTTTTATACAACAGAGTACTTTATTAATCCCAAAGGGAAATTGTATCATTTAAGGATATTTACTATCCTATTATTGATTATCTGAGAATCCTACAGTAAGTATAATGAGTATCTGAATTGGAGGCGTCCAACTTATAATCTCTACTCACTACAATTTAGTACATTAGTTCACCACCTTTCTCTTACCTATCATACACATTTATAATTGTATAGAGTGTTTTTTTTTTTGGGGGGGGGTATGATGGAGTCGATTCTGCTTCCTAAGAAAAACGAAACTCTATCAGATGTGAACTGCAAGAAGGCACTGAGAAAGTAAATAAAAAATTCCCCAATTTCGAGATTGTCAAGCCTATTTCTAGAGATTCGTTTTTTCCAATTTTTCTGCATAAAGTTCTTGTTCTATTGGCAGATCATTTTTTTTATTACAGTATTTCTTTCAAGAAATAAATGCTTCATAGCAAATTTATCAGCCAACAGAAGACGAAATTGATGCCTAAAAATGGTGAATTAGTCAAATTAGATCAGTCGCTAGCTCTGTCCCCTTGCACCTCCATGGTCAAGGGTTCGAATCCCGCCTCAGGGTCGTGTGCATGGGGTTTACTGTATATGTTCTCCCCGTACTTGGTGGGTTTCCTTCGGGTACTCCGGTTTCCTCCCACAGTCAAAAGACATGCAGATTAGACCAGCTCTTCGTTCCTGTAGTGTATGAATGACGGTGTATATGTTTGTGACCCTGTACACAGGACAAAGCCATACATAGACGACGAGTGAGATTAGAAAAGGCAGCACAGTGGCTTAGTGGTTAGCACTGTCGCCTTGTGGAATTACTTTGCCCCGTTACAGTTGCTCACTTTTCAGAAATAAAGGAAGAAAAGAAACCACATTAACACAAATACACTGTGTTATACAGTGAAGTAAACATGTTGAGCATTACTCAGCAGTATCCAGGAGTTGAGTGTCAGAGATGAGACTAATTGTAATTAATCAGTTTTCACTTTTCTAACCACTTTGCCTTCTCTTACAGCACATGCATTAGCACGAATAACTCAATCCGTAAGTAAAATGAATAATTCATAATGTATGAAAGCAATTTTTAAAAAAGAATATGCATAGGATCTCTGTGTTTGGTATTCACCAGGACCACTCCTCTAACCCAGTTTTAAATAAAGGACCATAAACGGACATGTGACTCAGAGCTCCCAGTGAATCACAGCACTGAAGGGGGGGGAAAAAAACCTTTCTTTTAGAACCATGCTGGAAAAAGTGGCTCAACAGAACATGGCAGCGAGCCTTTTCCTCTCGGCGGGCTTAGGTATTCACCTCTTATGTAAGGGAATGAGGAGGGACAAAGATACCAACCAACACCCCCCCCCCCCCCCCCCCAAAAAAAGCACTGCTTTCTTTTAACACACTCGTTGCTCCATAACAAATCAAAAACAGACCAAGAAAAAGTAAAAACAGGGTTTAATTTGTACATCAATGCAGATTTTATGTCTGTCTGAGTCATAGCAGAAGTCACATGATGTTAATCTCTACCAGAAGAGACCTCCGCCCGGGCGTCCATTCAGGATGTAAACACACATTAATGTTTCCCACATGCACTGTCTGTCCTCGGCTTTTAAAGGGGCAGTTGGAGAGTTTTAAAGCACCGACATGCGACGTCAAGCACTAGTGGTGAGCGGTTCTGTCGTTGTACGTTTGTAATGCAGAAATGAGCGCTGGGGCCTCCGAGTGGCGCAGTGGTTAAAGCGCTCGACCTATCATCCGGAGATCGCTAGTTCTGCTGTACTAGGTGCTGCTGTAACCTCTCGCAGCCGGAGCTCTAGAGAGAGCTGATTGGCCGAGCTCTCTCAGAGGGGAGGGATGAGAGGTACATAGTGCACAGCCAATCAGGGGCGTCTGTGAGCTCGCGCAGCGGAGGGAGCGGATAGCGCTGTCCTCCGAGTGTGTTACGTCGCCCCCAACAGTGCGCGAGCGAGCAGTTCGAAAAGATGCGGTCGGCTGGCGTCACGGAGGAAACACGTGATAGTCTTCGGCCCTCCCGGCTCAGTGGTAGTAGTAGTGGGAACTTAATGTGGGAGCCCCCTAGTGACGGGGAGGAATTGGACACGGGGGAAAATCCCCCCCCCCAAAAAAAAGAAATGATAGCGCTGTATGTCTTAGCAATATTCTAGAGATTAACAGTTGTACAGGTATTTAAAAAAGTTTTAACTCTTAATGTGGAAAAATCTGAGATGTTTAGAATGTACATCTATTTGTATACTGTATGGGTAATTACTAGTTGTTGCAATGCAACCTGCAATGTTTAGTTAGTTTTATTACAAGGCCATTCAAGTCAAACCGGGCCTTATGATGACATTCCTGGTGACCTCACTCTCCTGGTGGTTTTACTCTCATAACTGTGTTCTGTCATTCTATACAATCAAAAGTCCCGCTTTGCTTCGAACGCCTTTTTTTCTGAGCAGATTTGTGAGCAGTCCAGGTGCCGTCCTGTCTTACGTCGACTCCAAGAAATTTGAATCTGTCTACTCTGCGAGGACACAAATTCAAATTTCTCAGACTTCGCCTATCAGACGACGTCACATGACCTGCTCTCAGATCTGTGCAAATGAGGACGCTTAATTTCCATAGCGCGCTCTCTCTCAAATTTCTGCCGACTCCGATGAAACCCTCCGAGACCTTCGCTGGCATTCAGTAAAAAGCAAGGAAGAAAACGTCCAAAGACGGCACACACTCCAGCCATGGTCTCTTTTCTGAACATCATCTGTCCCTCATCCGCGTATCATGTAACATGGCTAAACTCTCTGCTTGTTTTGTTTAATGCGTTTGGGTAATGTAGCACTGAAAGGTCGCTCGCTGTACTTCATTTCAATGGGCAGTATGCGGAATGATAATGAGTCTAAACGGCTTGACTGGAAGTGAAGCGAATTCCTCTAGACTACAGTTATGTGTCTAGTTAAGATCTGACAGGTGAAAATATAATAAGAGGTTGGAACAAGGCGGAGTTCACCCTGGTTGGAGTGCCAATACATTGCACACGGTCATTACAGGCAACCCGGAAACACCAAGACAATTGCTGTCTTTGGACTCTAGGAGGAAACCGGAGTACCCGGAGGAAACCCAAAAACCAAAGGGAACACATTACAACTCAATGCACACGGACTGGAGACAAGGCTCTAAGGGACACTTTGCAACTTTGTTGATTCCATGAAGCAGTGAAACTAATGTGATACTCACATTCCACTGTAGACACGGGCACCCTGCTGATTCTGGAGGCGGGTCTTAGCCAGATCAATAGGGAACACGCAGGTCACGCCCACCAGCCCGGCCACGCCCCCATTAATCAGCTTAGCAGGGAGGCTGGGAATAAGGATCAAAGAATCAGGAATCATTAGAAGAATTATACTTTTTAAAGGGGAATTTTGACACTCTTTTTCTTTAATCTTGTACAAAAGAACAAACACATTTCAATATTTAATAAAAAAAAAAAAAAAGACTTACCTAACCTTCTGTTCCGGCATCCTTCCTCTCCGTTCGCCCTCGTCTTCCTTTCACACCCTGAGTCTAAGGTGTTAGAACCGACCTTTTGGTAGGTGGTGCTAAAACAATCCTACACACACACACACACACACACACGCTATCACATATGTATGTAAGTGGTTTAGGAAATGTGTGTGGAAATCCTCTTCATCTCCTCAATACCTGTAAGAACAGGTTTTAAAGTGCTTAAGTGTCTCTGTGATGCTGTAGATTCTCAGAGTGAGATGTAATCGCAGATTTATGCTCTTTCTTACAAAACACACCAGGGATCGACTCAGTTTCCTCTTTCTGTAACAAATCGATACAGAATACATCCACAAAGACCTTTTTTTTTTTTGTTTTTGTTTAGTTTTTTTAAAATCAATAGTGCTAATTTTTGAAATATATCATGTCTTTGGGGAACAGATTAAACGGCACCGTTATATTCTGCAATACACAATACCCAGTGAAGTGACACTAATGCTGAAAAAGCATCACCAATGTTGAAATACAAAAAATATATATATTAATAAAATATCATTTGTGATAAATAACGTGGTTCATGTGAACTGGTTTTATGTTTACAATTATTCCACACAGCAGGTACAGTGAACATATTCTTGGGCTCGTTTTACTCGACACAGTCCAAAGTTTTACACAACATACTATAGGATATGTTGATACCCTTTAGTATGTAAGTACAATATTATAACAACAACAAAAAAATTACATTTGAGGATGGTACCGTCCTCAGAGATCCTCTTTGAAATCACTTTGAACACAGGGTCAAATCCCTGTCACCTGCTAATATGTGTAATGAAATAAATGTAAGTCATTTGAATAAAGACATCTATTAAGATAAGCCTTTATGTGTCACATATACATTACGGCACAGTGAACAAAACTCCAATTATTCATGAACAATCAATTTGTTTATTTTTTTCATATTTAGAAAAAGCCAACAAACATGGAAATCATTGACTTTGAAATCATTTACATTGATATGATTATCATTTTAAAAGGTTAAATGCAACAATAAACAGATACGCCGATGCATTAAAAGAATGAAACACGTGCTATAATTAAAAATAAAAATAAATAAATAGATAAATAAAATCATCAAGTTTCAGGGTACGAACAGTAATCCACCTTTACCCTGCGCTGTATCACACCGCTTCAGCACTGATTGTTTTCCTGTAACAGCATGCCCCGAAGGGTTTTGCTCATCACATTTAATTCCCATCATATTATCCCTCGAGTCTTTCATGATGGAAGATCCATAGAAATGCTCACCCACTCGACACACTGAGTGATCTGCAAGAGGTAGCCAACAAAAGACCTCTTTAAAGTCGCTTTAATCTTCTAAAAGGTTTATGACCTCCTGAATTAGCAGGAAAAAGCGAGCGCACACACGAGGAGCTTACCAACGACGCCGGCTTCCTGTCAGCCAATAGCAGGCCACATTCGAAACTGTCATATTTAACAAGATAAGACTTGTTTCTGTTTTTTTTTTAGTTTTTTTTTAACTCTTTTGTATATTATTATTATTATTATTGCTATATTCTTTTCAATTCCTTGCCTTATTTCTTGCTTTATCAGTTTGTCCTCCTTTCCATAAAAAGAACATTCCCCTGATGTCTACACTCTTCTACATTACTGCTATAGTTTTTTCCCCCCCTATCCACATCTCCCTCTTTTTACTCGTCTTTTCTCCTGTCGATCTCGTGTCACAAATGAACTGCTTTCTTCTAATCTCTTCACCTCTGCTCTACTTTTCCTACCTTCACAAAGCTTCCACACATCCTGCTTTACACTTCATCCCAACACTGCACTGTATAATTGATCTGTACACTCACCTAGTTTGTATCGCTCTCTCGCTCTTTCTCTCTCTCTTTTTCTTTAAGTCTTTCTGATTCTCTCTCTCTCTCTCTCTCTATTTTAACATGAAGACATGCTCTTTCAGTCTTTTCCAGTCTCTTCTCCTTTATACGGTCCCTGGTGGCATTCTAGGCATGCCTTTTGCTCTTCACTCTCTCCGAGACAGATTTCTTTCGACCTCATTGGGTGCCAAATCGCACAGTAATCTCTCTCTCTCTCTCCCGCTCCCTCGGTCACTCCCCCTTTCTCTCCTTCCCTCTCTAACCCTCTCCTGCTCCCTCTCTTTTTTCTCCCTTTCACCCTCTTTTTCTTCTTCTCTCTCTCATTCTCTCTCACCCTTTCTCCCTTTTCTTATCTCTTCCCCTCTCTGTCTCTCTTTCTCTCTCTCTCTCTTTCTCCTTCCCACCCTCTTGTCCTTTCCTCTCTCGATCCTGCTCTCTCTTTCTCTTCCTCGCCCCATTTCTCCCTCCATCTCACTCACACTCGCTTACTTTCTCTCTGTCTCTCTCTCTCTCACTCTCTGCTCTCTCCCATTCCCTCCCTTTATCTCTCTCTCTCTCTCTCTCTCTCTGTTTTCACCGTGCGCACAAAACTTTCCTCACCACACAAACACTGCAGTCTGTTTCATCATCAGTATATTCGTGTGATGATTGCTGTGATCTTACCTGCTGTTGGTGCTTCCAGCCAGTCTGGGATGAAGCTGTCCACTTGTCTTTTGCGCACTTTATGAAGTAATGTGTGCAGAAACCATAACAGAGTGAGTGAGTGAGAGAGAGAGAGAGAGGAGCAGTCGACAGAGCCAGACGCCACGCAAGGGCTGTTACACAAACACCAGTATTGTGTCCCTGCAAAAAAGTCCCTCCCTCTTCTAATACACATACACACACACACACACACACACACACACACACTTTTACACTAATGCAACAAGACACCATACAAACATACGCACACACACACGCACACACACACACACACACACACACACACACACACATTTCTCATCTCAAATGAAGTGGGGTTTAAATAACTTTTGTTATTGCACTTTAGTTCTGTATGGCCGGAGCTGGAATTTTAATTAAGACTGAACATATTCTACATAAGTTGTCTTTTAGTAAAATTACTTATTCACACATGAGGTGATATTTCATCTGCCTCTCAAGTAAAAGTGAAATATCAATCTTTAAAATTTGTCATCAATTTTAAAGAAAGTACCGTATACAGTCAAACCTTGGATTGTGAGCATAATTCATGCTGGAGGTGTGCTTGTATATCAAAGGAGTCCTAGATCAAAGCTAATTTCCTCCGTAAGAAATAATGAAAACTTTGATGTTTCGTTCGACAACCCAAAAACATCCATATAAAAATAGATAATACAAAACATGAAGTAAAAATAAAACAAAAATAGAAAAGAACCGTATATTATATTATTAAGTCTGTCGACGTATATCAAGACCTCGCTCGTTTAACAAGTTAAAATTAATTTTTAAATTTTGCTCATCTTGCAAAACACTCACAGACCAAGTTACTCGCAATCCCTGGTTTTACCATATTTACTTACATTTTTTTTATTTTAAATAAATTAATTAGCTTAGGCTGCACGGTGATGTAGTGGTTAGTACTGTCGCCTTGCACCTCCACAGTCTGGGTTCGATCCCCGTCTCTGTGTGCATGTTCTCTCCGTGCTTGGTGGGTTTCCTCCAGGTACTCCAGTTTCCTCCCACAGTCCAAAGACATGTAGGTTAGGTTAATTGTCATTCCCAAATTGGCCGTAGTGTGTGAGTATGTGTGTGTGCCCTGCGATGGATTGGCACTCTTTCCTAAGTCTCCTAGGATAGGCTCCAGGCCACCCGCAACCCTGAATACAGGATTAAGCGGTATAGATGATGAGTGAGTGAGTAAATTAGCTTATTTTGTTTTTAGAATTCAGCTACTTAAATTAGCTACACTAACTTGCTAGGTGGCGGCATGGTAGTGTAGTGGTTAGCACTGTCGCCTTGCACCGCCAGGGTCTGAGTTCGATTCCTAGCCAGGCTCGATTCCCGTCTCTGTGTGCATGGAGTTTGCATGTTCTCCCCGTGCTTGGTGGGTTTCCTCCGGTTTCCTACTATAGTCCAAAGACATGTAGGTTAGGCTAATTGGCGTTCCCAAATTGTCCGTAGTGTGTGAATGAGTGAGTGTATGTGTGTGTGTGTGTGTCTGTGGCCTGCGATGGATTGGCACCCTGTCCAGGGTGTACCCTGCCATGTGCCCCAAGTTTCCTGGGATCGGCTCCAGGCCCCCCGTGACCCTGAATACAGGATTAAGCGGTATAGATGATGAGTGAGTGAGACTGAGCTTGCTAGGTTTGGTGTTTTTTTAAATTTTTTATTAGCTAGCTAGATTGTTTTTAAATCTTTTAAATTAGTTTTGTGTTCCAGTTTTAGTAAATAAAATTTAGATAGTTTTGAAATTTAGCTAGATGAAGTGTGTAGTTTAGCTTGTAAAGGTAGCCAGGTACATGGGACCTTTTTTTAAAAAGTTTTCTTTACCAGATTTAAAATGTATCAGGTTAAATTAGCATGCTAATTAGGTTAGCTAAATCACCTTTAATTCAGCTGGTTAATTAAGACTAGTAAATTAGCAAGCTAGTTTTGTTTTGCAATTATTTAGTTAAAATTGCGTAGCCAGACAAGTTTAGTATTTTACTTTATTAAATTAGCTAGCTAGGCAAATTTTGTAATTAAGATAGTTGAATTTGAGTTATTGAACTTCAGCTAACCAGTGAGTTTGTGTTATATTGTCTTTCTGGGCGGTTTCTTAGTGAGCTAGCATGATTAAGAACAAATTAATCAGTATAAAAATATTACCTTTCTTACTGTTAAATACTTAAGTACATCTTGACATTAAAGAAGGCACGATGGTGTAGTGGTTAGCACAGTTGCCTTACAACACCAGGGTCTGGGTTCAACTCCTACCTCTGATTTCCTTGTACTTGGTAGGTCTCCTCCAGGTAGTCTTTCCTTGCCGCCGTCGTCCTCGGCTTGCTCATCAGGGACAAGCTGATCATTTTGATTCATACACATTCACATTTCATACAAACGTAAATAATTCTTTTGATTGTGTAAAGCTGCTTTGCGACAATGTCAATAGTTAAAAGCACTATACAAATAAAATTGAACTGAAATTGAATTAAAAGAAAAATGTGCAAATATAAACTAGGGACAATGCAGTGTATAAATACAAAAGAAAAAGAAAAACAATACAATAGTTACACTTTCAAGGAATCGCACTAGGTAATATTTCACAGTTTATCGCACAGTTGTTATTGCGCAAAGATGTATGCATTATGGTGACTGGTTCACTGGGATCAGCTCTGATTGTACAGTCTAATAGCAGCAGGGAGAAAAGACCTTCAATATCGTTCCTTCACACACATAGGATGAAACAGTATGTCGCTGATGGAGCTTTTCAGAGATTAAACTGTTTCAGTCAGCTTGTCCAGTCTTCTTGTCTGCAGTAGAGATGTTGCTGCACCAGCAGATCACTCCATAGAAGATAGCTGAGGCCACCACAGAGTCCAAAAAGGTCTTCAGTAGTGCTCCCTGCACTCCAAATAAAAAAACCTCACCAGAAAGAGTCTGCTGTGTCCTTTTCTATGAATTGCATCTGTGTTGTCTGTCCAGTTCAGATGACCAGCCAGGTATTTATAAGAGTCCACTCTCTCAATATTTTACGCCTTCATTCTGCTGAAATTTCATCACAAGTCCCGGTTTGACTTGAACATCTCTCGTCCAATTGTGCATTAGTCTTTGTTAAAGACAAGCTCGTTTTATATTTGCTTATTAGCCTTAGATATTGTAGCTCATGTGCTGTATAAATCACTGTGAATGATGTTACCATAGAAACTACAGTATAAATGAGATGTGACCGAAATAATATATGGCAATTAAGTGCAATACTACAAATCCCAATAGAGGTCAGGGGCAGATGAAGCGCAGTGATTTGAGTCTACTTATAAGCCTAGTGATATCCTAACATACTTTATTAGATTGTTATGAATGTTGTGAATAGGAAGATTTCTGTTGTTATACAAATTTTCTATTTTTCTTTTCCCTTTCTCTGGCTGTGTTTAGTGTCAGTGAGTCTACATGCTGGTTATCAGATGTTATCAGATGACCATGAGAACAGAGGCAGCCTCAGCAGAGAAGCCAGCATAGGAGAGCAAAGGGAACAGCTTTTTCCAGTTTGTATTGTACCTGTGACATCTTCTACCTTAACAGTCAAGTGTCCGATTACAATCGCCCTATACTTGGAGTACTTAATGTGGCGGGAGGTGACAAGTGATCTACAGGTCTTCAGGAACTATAATTACATGTAAAAGAAATATTTATACCTGGTTCTTGATGAAGCCACTCAACCCAGCTGTCAGAGTTTCAATTGACATTGAGATGGCTCAGAGTGCCCTCTACTGGCCACATCAAGACTTATTTTCCAACACACAAATATATATACTATAATCTACTATACTATACTTTACACAACACACAAATAGACACTAAAAAGCAAGAAGGTAGCTTAGCATGTGAAAAATATTTTTTCATGATGATAGCAAAAACAAATATCCTGTCTGGCCAAAGAAAAAAAGAGTTGCACACTATAATATGTAATTCAAGCACTTTTAGCTTTGATTACTCCATGAAATGTGGTGACAGATTCATATGTAAAAGTGATTCCTCATGCTCCCAGAACCACACTTTCACAACGCTTTCAGTCCTGGAATATGGCCGTACCATCAAGGAAGAAAAAACTCCATAAATGTGATAACCTGGTCATTCAGTACATTCAGGTCGTCAGCTGACTTCATTTTATTGCCACATAACGTCACTGAGTCTAGACCTGAGCGACTGAAGCAACCCCACTGCCTGCATAACACTGCCTGCAGATGCTTGTACAGTGGACACTATGCATGATGGGTGCATGGCTTCATGCGCTTCCCTTCTTACCCTGACACGCCCATCACTCTGCAATAGGCTCAGTCTGGACTCATCAGACCATGACGTTTTACCATCGCTCCAAAATCAATCGTTATACTATCAAATTTTTTTTTTCCTGATGAGTCTCACTCACTGGTTTTCTTTTGGACACACAGATGTTTAGTTCCAATCCTGTTAGTTCTCATCACATTGTGTGTGTCTGGAAACGATCTTACTTTTACTATTAAACATTAACTTATTTTTTTTTAACCATGCAACTTCATCAAGTGGTTAATGATCTCTGTCCATGTTTTTTTAGACTACAAGTTGATGGTTGATGGTCTTTCCTGGTTTTTATTTCTTTATACATTGGACAGTAAAACAATGCTGAAGCCGTCCAAAATATACTATAATCTCCTTTGAACAGTTGATATTGAGATGTATCTGTTACTTAGGCTCTGTAAAGGCTTTATAACGACTCTGGTCAGGGGTGCTGTTTGTTAATTGGTTTTGCAAATGCACTTGACACAATAATGTTCTTGTAAGAACTATTCCAGAACAGCTGACCTTCATATCTTCATGTTTTTGTTAATTAATTACCTAATGCCATGTGTTATTTTATATTGTTCTAGAATGTAAAATCTTTTTATGACCAAATGATAATCTCAACAGATGTTGATCAACAAATGTTGATCTCAAAAGATCTTTGAAACAGTACAAACACACTGTTTTGTCCAGGTCAATCAGGTCATCACGCTGTTCATATTCATGTTTTTTAAACTGATATAGTATATAATTCCGGAACTTAGAAGAAAGGGAAATTTCAAGATTCCTATAACTATTTGTCTCTGAACCAGCCCATCTTGCAGACTGAGCAACAATCCTCTTTGCCTCTTTGAAAATCAAAAATGTCTTTGTAATTTTTCTCTTCTATACATGCTTAAAGATGGGTCTATTACAGTCTATATAAAAAGAAGAAAAACAAATAGTAGTCACAATAATAAGAACACAACTGTGGTGCATTCATTCATTTATTCATCTACTATACCACTTATCCTGTGTTCAGGATCGGAGGGGGGCCTGGATCCTATCCCAGAGGCATGAGGTGGGCATTATGACTACTATATCTTTAACTTTTTCCTTTTGATATAGACTGGATGGAACAATCCATTCTCAGACTGAGCAACGATCCTCTTTGGCTGTTTGAAAATCAGAAATGTCTTTGTAATTGTCCTCTCCTAGGCATGCTTAAAGCTGGGTCGATTCCAGTCTATATAAAAAGAAGAAAAACTAATAGTAGTCATATTAATAGGAACACAATTGTGGTGCGTTCATTTGATCAGAAAATTACAGGTGCCTACTTGTTAGTCTTTCAGCTGATCCTGTCGAGGGGTCACCACAGCAGACCATCTGGTCTGCAAAACAACTTGGCACAGGTTTTATGTCTGATGCCCTTCCTAACACAATCCTCCTATTTTATCTGGACTTGGGCTGGCACGTGATCCAGTGGCTGGGGTTTGAACCCAAGCCTTGTGGAGTAAGAGTAGTGCTGCTCTAGTGTATTGGGTGAAATAAAGACTATCTCAGCACATTAATGCTCTTTATAAGTGTGGAAGTGGTGGTTTACTGATCAGAAGGTCGACAGGTCAAGCCTCAGCTCTGCCTGTTTGTTGTTGTTGGGCCCTTGAACAAGGCCCTTAACCTGGTCTGCTCCATATAATGTATGTCCCTGACCCTGTACAAAAAAAAAAACAAAAAAAAAATGGGATATGCAAACAATTTGCCACTACGTATATGAGACGAATAAAGGCTGATCTTAACTTTCTAGTTACATTTATTGGCCGACAAGGGGCGCTATATTATTATTATTACTACTACTATTATACCATGATACTAACATTAATTGCTTTTGTTAATTTTATTTTCGCTTTACTTATATGTTTTATTGAAGCTTAAGGGCAAAGATAAGTTTTTAACTTTAATTTAATAAAATAAATCAATTTAACGACTGGCAAAATAACATGTAATTTTTATTAAATAAACAACCTTAAACATTAAATGACAAAATTCTGAGTGTGTTGTGCATCTTAGTTAGCTAGCTAGCTAACTAACTAATTACCTAACTAAACTAGTTGTTGTGTTTCCGGAAACAGAAAGCCTGACCAAGCCCCCTCACGCGCACAACTGAAATCCAAACGGCTCGTGCGTTTTCCCTTTAAACGTGGGTCGTACCATCTGAGCGCGTAGGCGGGGGATTTACGCAACAACGATTGACAGTTGAATGCCCTGTTTACGAGTTTGTGCTCAATTATAATGGAATAAATCGTATTATCACATGACTGGTCGTAAATTCCGACTTTTCGTTCAACAGATTATGTATTCGTTTAATCTCCGTGTACTTTGTTTTGGTTTGCGAACACCCCCGCATGTGTGAGGAGAATGGTACGCTCCGCCCTCCATCTGTTCTCCTGGTTGTGAATTCGTGATTGAGTCAGATTGTAGTCGCGATGGCAACCGAGCTGGGAGTTTTACTGTTCACGTAAAAACAACAACTCCTATGGCAAAAAGAAGAACCGAGGACAGGAGAGGAAGTCGGATTGTTACGTCAGCATCGAACGACACCTAATGTGAGATAATACTGAACGAGTGTCTCTGAAAAACACAACAAAAAATGTCCCA